>RCAB01000091.1:0-179563 GCA_003640385.1 Setaria digitata
ATAATATAATATACAAACCTGTTTTGCGGCCGAAATAAGTTTTTCTTCAGATGAATGACCTTGTACAAGTGCATTTGCTGCTTCGCAAAGCTGATGAACAGCTGCTGCAACAAGTCGAGCAGCAGAAATCAAGCCTTCTGACCACTGATAATCATCTGTTGGAAAAGCCGGATGAAGTTCCAACCTATAATTTATTATAATTCATTAACCATGAGAAATTAGTCGCTGCTTTACGTAGCTCCTATCTCTCTAATATTTAGAAACTTCAAGGCTGTTTTTTATCTACATTTCTTTTTTCTTTCAGTAGAAAGGAAATTTATTCAAATATATAAGAATGATTACAGTATTCTTTACACACTATCGGCTATCAGATATAATAAATAAACAGAAATATGTTTCACGGGAAGTAATATATTTAAAGCGATGAGTAAGATATAATAAATCATAAATGTCAGTTTTATGGAAGGTTCATTTAGCATGAAACACTTTTCAAGCATCGTAAAAGAAATTAAATCAATTTGCATACAATTGATTATTATGCAATTTATAGCAAATATTGATTTGCATTACTGAAGTAAGTATTCCATAAAGTAATTACCTTCCTTGAGCAACCAATTCACGCTGTGCCGCAGATGCTGCTTTCACAAGAGTCTGAACGGCAGTGGCAATTGATTTCGCTGCAGCCAGAATTTGCTCATCGAATGTTAATGAGTCGTCTACTTTCTGAATCTATTCTTAACTTTGCACTTCTGAGTAAAATACAAACCAAAAATAAAAGACAAAAAAAAAAATCAGCATGTACACACTATGGCACAACACTTCCATGCCCTCTGGTAAGTACAGTTCGTATAGTCGTAACTAAGAAGGTTATGTTCAGAAAAGAAAAGAAAAAACGAAAAAAAAAAAAAAAAAAAAAAAAGAACAGGACACAGTTCTTCTGAAAGGCCTTACACTCCATCCATTTGAGTCAGGATGGCGTCGTCAACGTTTTATTAAAATGCATTAAAAAAAAAAGAAACAAAAAAAGCAAGAAACTAAACCCAAAGCACACAATATAAAGCCACAACAATCCAAATCGCAACAGCATGGGTTGGGAAGGCTAGATGGATACGGAGCAATACACAGTGGCCGATACGTCTGAGATGCTGGTTGACTTTGCACAACCCAAGAATATCAGACATATCAACACTGCATATGCGGAAGTGCTGCCATAATGGTCAGGAGTATATCTCCTTACTGCTGGGCCACACAAACAACACACTAATTTACTACTATTGCTACTGCATGCGCATATATATATCCGAAAATTCAAGGAAAAATATCCAAATTTTTCCCAAGTTGTTAATAATTAGATATATAAAATAATCAGCTAAAACAAGTTTTGTTTACTAGAATCTCATAACGAACATCATGTGAAATTTAAATCAAACTTTCATATCACAGCATGCCAATCAAAAAGTAGGGAAAGGTCCAGTGAATAGAAGGCAACAATCTCAGAAATATTAATCATTAAAAATCATCAAAAAACCAAATACACATGATTTTAGTCTATCCCTACCTGAGTCTGACGTGGTCTAAGTTGAGAGAGTTTCACAGCTGCTGCTTCAATAGAATTGGCTGCACCGATAAGCTCATTTTCTGCAACTGCTGTTGGATCAGACGGGTCAGTCCATGAATCACCTTTCAGTAATTCACCACAGTTCACAAGGTCACCAACAACCTACAAAATTCGGAGCGACAAATTATACACATAGCACTCAATTTCCACCAAAGCATTCGGATTTTTATATCGGTAACTCAACTTGATTTCTTCCTCCAATTTATCTACGAAAAAGTAGTTAAATAACATAAAGAAAAAAAGAGAGCAATCCAAATAGCTTACTTTCGCAATTCGTCTTGATGCTTCAAGCAAAGCATCTCGAGCATGAGGATCATCACGTCGTTTTACGAGTGCCTGAAGAGTCATCAAAAGTGAGCGTACTTGAACGGCCACTTCACGTCCACAATCTAGTGTACGGTATCTAAAACATGGTTTATTTTTAATACAGAAAGCATAAAAATGGGATAGCTGACACCACTGGTTTCTAGAGATTTAAAATTTGTGTTTCCTTTAGGATAAAATAAATAAATAAATAAACTGCAACTAATGACAACAAAAAACAATTTCAAGAAGGAAAAAAGTGAGCGAACTAAAAAGAAATTCGACTATCAAACCAATAAATAGGAATCGTGCAGCAGCGGGACTATAAAGACAAAACAAGGAAAACAGGAGCAGTACTACTGCAGCAGGATTTATGTATTACTTAATATATATTACTTAATGTATTTGATAGATGTGAGAGCAATAACAGAGTTTTACCTTTTCTATAGAAAAAATACATAGTAGAGAGGGAAGGTTTCATGGCACTGGTGCCACTACTAACAAAAATTAAAAATAGACCTAGCATCGGCAGAGTCAGCAGAGAGAGCAGCAGCGCGAGTGGTTGCTAGCAAATCACATACGGATTGTCGAGCAATATTAGCTGCTGCAATAATATCACTTTGTTGCAGCGTCTGTGCTGCAGCTGCTGCACGAGCCGTTGCTGCAGTCAGCTGTTTTGTTGATCGAATAAGATCTTCTGCTGTTGCTCCTCCTAAACAGATTATTCTAGAATATTCGCGAACTTAAACACGCAGCTTATTCGATACAATAGAATATCAGAAATTCTGCCTTCTCCTGGCTTTACAAATAAAGTAAAAGTTGAAGAGTGAATGTGACGTCATTACTTCCCTAGAGCAACAGTTACTGCTATGACTTCTGATTTAAATTTCTTCCGAAATTTCAATACGGCTGATGTAACATAACAAAACTTCTTACTTCAAACTCCTCTCAACTGCGCTACTACTTTAAAATCTGCGAAAATCAAAATAAGTTAATAAACTGGTGGTAAGTGGATGTGAATAAAAATCTTCCTGAACTATCAGCTCTCATTTTCAGTTAAACTGGTTTAGCACCAAAAATATTATCCATAAACAAAAAAGGAAAACCGACCCCATTAAAGAGGTCAAAATTATTGCGTTCCTTATTTGGTTACTTGAAAGTGAATATTCCAATGAAAGTGAACGACTAACCAACTAACTCCTATAAGTGTTTGTTTGAAGAATTACAACCTGGACTCTGGTCCAACCAAATGAAAATAAGGCAACTTTCTCACTTTAGATGAAAAGTCTTTCAATAAGGAACTGATTATATGTGAAGAGATAATAAGAAATAAATTTTAAGATCCCTTGAGTTATGCTCACCCGATACAATTAAACAATTACCTCTTGAAGGTGCTTCACCACTGTCGTAAAGGCTAATCTCTTGACCAATGGCTTCGATAGCTGCTTCCAGTGCTCTTGTGCCGCGCTGATGCTCATCTTCAATTGTTTTCACAGTTTTGAGGAGCGAAGTTACGTTCGTTACCATAATCTTCAACACAATTTAAATGAATGTGCTTGCTACTATTATTATGAAATGACAACTTTCACCTGAAATTATATTTACAATTCATTTGGAATTTTACTGTGCAAAAGTGCAGCAGGAGCATTGTCACTGCAAGTGCATCACATTTGTTGAAAAAATAAAGCGAAAAAGATTAACAAAAAAAAAAAAAACAAATAAATAAAATAACTACCTTCGCTGCTTCTTTGAGTTGTCCCATAGCAGGATCATGCAATGATCGACCTGATGCATTCTTAGTAGCTTGAATTAAATTCGAAAGAGCAGCTGCGACATCACGGACTACAATCCACTGTATTTATATGAAAGAAAATTATATAACTGATAAACCTGATAAATTACAAGAATAAGCGATACCTGCATGGATGACCATAACTTGGGCTTCCGCATTATCTGAAGACAAGGAAACGGCACCACTTTTAACCGCATCCGACAAACTGACAATAGTACGTACAGCGTTCTGTGCTGCAACTGCTAGCTGCTCCTGATTTGATGCTGCACCTGCTACAAGCGCTTTAGTATCTTCTACTAAGGCTTTTGCAGTTTTTAGGATTGCTTCTCTAGAATTTATCATGTCATTAGATTATGCTGATTAAAAGAACCAAAAATTCTACAAACAAAATGTTTCTTTTGCACTCTTTCACCTATGATCTCCAAATTTTTCGGAATCTCGCTGTGGATTCAATGACCCAGCAGTAGCGAACATAATCGTCGTGTCAAGATCACCAATAATGCCGGATACAGTATTGGCAGCGTTGATGCATGCTTGCGTACCACGTGAACCCTCATGCAAAGCTGCAAGGACCTCCTGCACTCGTTCTACCACTGTTCGCGACCCATGAGACAAATCGTCTAATATTCGCTGGAATATTTTAGCCTTTAAAAATTTCGACTCCTCCAAGAATTGATGCTACGTTCATCTCTCATAAAACATCATAATGAGGAGGATTCACATATCTTTTCAACTTAAACGAATTAACTTAATGCTTTCTATGCATCATCAAACGATCGGTAAGTCAGATTAATTTGTACATTGAAAATTTTAGAAAGAATGATGCAATCAACTCATATACTATCATACAGATTTCTCGAGAATTTTTAATTAGTCTACACTGTATCGTTCAAAAATATTTGAAGAACGGAAAAAAGAAACAAAAAGTGTTATTTAAAAGTAAATAAATATCAGAACGTGCATGAGACATAAGCAACTAGAAAGGAGAAAATCATTAAGAATTTTGAGATTTGATTATAGAGTCCAGCAACAATTTATTCATATTTATGCTGACTTTTAGATGACGATGACGTAATGAAATGGTTTTACCTTTTATTACTTTCCACAATGACTGTTTTAAATCTTCGACTTATTGAAAGTACTAAAATTTGTGATTAATCTGAATACAGTTTATTCACCACCTCCACACACTCATCTGCTCGTAATTCTATTCTTATTAATAACTTTATTTTTTCTTTTCAGAATATTTACTTGGTCATTTGGATGAGCACGACGTTGTCCAGCTATTTTAACCTCTTCAATGCATGCAGTACCCAATTTCTGTACTGCTACTCTTAATTTCTGTGCTAGACTTGGAGAAGATAACGTTGCAATTGCAAGACGAGAATCGTTGGCCAAATCCGAATAACTGAAAAGAAATGAAAAACAATAAAATGGCAGTAAATAAAGGAGAATAGTGAAAAAAGTACCATTCAGAAAACCGTAAAGCCAACGATCCTAATGATTCTGGAAGCGTAAGAGGCATGTCAGTGGCAAGGCGGGATATTTCTTCCAACGCGCTTATCATGCGCGTCTGTGCGTCTGTAAATGTTCCGGTGATACTTTGTGAAGTGGCTTCATCAGTGAGAGCAATCGACCTAGATATATTCTCCACAACACCAAGTATAACACCGGCTTCGGATGCCATACGATTTACATTTCGCTGCATTTCCGTAAGTGCATCCCGCAATTGATTAGCATTGTCGTTTAGCACTACATGCAGATCACGGGCCTTAAATGAAATGATGACATTAACGGACTTTTAACAAAAAAATGTTCTAATCTAATTTTAAACTGACATTCGGATAATAACAAAATTCCAGTGTTTTGCATATGGTGAAAAACAAACCTTTGGGTTTCCACTGACATTTTTGCACGCATAGAGCATCTGCAGCTCCGCCTCAACAACAGTTTTGCACTGTTCAAAGATGGCTGTAAGTGATTTTGTATCATACGATATTGAAGCTGCCTGTATTGATGACTGTACTAGCGCTTCCATTGCTTCCATATGTTCATGTATGCGATGTCCTAGTTCTTCACTATGTCCTGTCGTTGCTTCACGTAACGGGTCAATTCTGAAAAATTTAATGAATATATAATGAAAGAGGAAAATATAAAATCAATAGCTGGAACCAAAAAGCTACCAACCTGTCGTAAAGAGACTGACAAGCATGTAAAATCTGCTGATGAACTCTCTGTTCAGTAATTATGCTACGCGGTAGTTGGTCTTGAAAGGCATCCATTGATGCTCGGTCGATCTGCTGAATCATCTGCTGAAGCTGAATTATAGCAGCATCCAAATCCACCTGGAAAGTTACTTTTTCGAATACAGCCTACCAAGAGCTTTTAAACAATTCTGTGATATGACAACAGAAAAGTATTTGCAGATAGAGAGCTAACCTGACCAGGTGCCTGTTCACGGATAAAGGTTACCAAACGCTTGATGCTTTCACTAACGACTTTTGAATTATCAGCAAGACGCTGCCAAGTTGGTGCATCAGCTGGTGATACAGCAAGTTGTTTAGCAGTTCTGCAAATAGAAGTTATTAATATAAGTGAAAATATACAATACATCATCCACCAAAATGAAAATTATATATCAATCATAAATTTCTCATGCAATCAGGGAAAATCAGATAAAAATGGAATAACTAGCACTTACATGATCATTTCACAGCTGGCATCTAGCATATCCTTACCAGAAGAGAGAATTGACTTCTGAGCAGTTTCACCCGATGCAGATATTCTAGCAGGCACTGCTGCGAAATCTGGATTATCCACAAATATTTCTAACTGTTCAGCTGCAGTGTACAAAGAACGTGCTGCTTCCGTACATTCCCTCTGATTCTTTTCTCTAAAATTTTTTTTTTTCGTAGTGATCAGAAAATCACCAGGTTATTCTTTGGTCAGTGTAGGTGGAACCCTACTCCCTCTTTTCTTCACAAAAGTCATAGAAAGTCAACCTGCATTCTAACTTTCAAAATCAAAATTTCAAAATTGGAAAGGTAAATTACGTGAAAGAGCTGTCTAATTGTTTCACAGCAGTTATCAAAGAAGCGGTAGATGATGCAACTTCTCGGGCGCAGTTAATAAACTGTTTCTTCAGGTTCACATTTGATGCTCGTTCTGATGCTTCGCGGCATAAATTGGCCAGGGTTGAAGTGTGTTTAGCAATCACTGTAGCGTCCTTAAGTGAAAAATGATTAATAATCTCGAAATGTTCCTGATTTAATTTACAGATATTTTTTATAACATAGAGAACAAAGTGAGAATATAAACTCACTTTATCATTTGAAATTTTCTACTCTATTTTAGTATTTTACAGTTCTCAAACATGATTATAAACATACTAAATGTATACAGAGATGGTTATAAACGCCATATTTGCACAGATAAATAACAAACATCAAGAATTTGCTGTTGGGTATATTCCAAACGTTCAATACGCTGACAAATTTGTTTAACAATTTCAACTGAACGATGACATTTTGATGTATCAATGATAGCCGCATGTCCAGGCTGACTCTTTACATCGGCAACACCAATCAAATAAGCGCTCTAAATGGAAGAACGTAGCTTACACCAAAACTGTGAGAGAAACATAAATCAAATAAGACAAAAATGAAGAAGAAACCTGAGTAGCTCCCTCAGCAAGACCACAAACTGCATTTGCAGCGGTATGAACACTTTCACAAAGCGATTGAGTATCCTGACTTTTGGCATGTCGTGCTATTCCAGTCATACCTTCACCCAATCGCTTTGCTTGTTCGGTCACGGATTCCAAACTTTCGTAATAACCTTCATTATTAACCGGTAAGTTGGCTCGATCCAGAATATGTCGTATAGACTGGAGATAAATGACTATATATTACTGAAAAAAATTCATATGTGTGATATCATTTTAACTTCTGAACTTCCAAACTCACCTTGATCTGTCGTAGCGCTGCATCACATTCCCGTTGCCAAGGAGCTTCACGACTCACATTCTCAACAATAGCATTAATGGATTCGGTAAGTGATCGGGTTGACTGAGATAACAGCTGCAAAGCTGAAGCATTGGCAGCATCCATTGATGCAGTATGGGTACGTAACACAACATTTACTGCTTCCTTTCGAACTGTTTCCAGATAAGATATGCACTGTTGTCGTTGTGTCACGTCCTAAATTTCTTTTTTTCTTGTTACAAACAAAGCAGTCATTAAGATATTGTTCTCAAAGAGGATCAAATAAAATTAAGGGTACTAAGCTCAGAACTTAAATGAACTAGATAACTGTTATTTGTAAAAAAAATTTTAAACTTACAGTTAGATCACTCAATCTGAAAATGTAGTAAGTTATCTTACTATGAATCTTAAGAACTTTAATTCTCTTGATAATTGAGAACAGTGAACCTGTTCTTGTTTGATGGCTTGTGCAACAGCAGTATGGAAATCGGTATAGGATCGAACAAACACATCAACAGCTGCTGCTTCTTGAGGAGCTTGTAAGCTTATTGCTAGCTGCGAGCAAGCTTCAATAAGTCGCGAAGCTGAACCACGGAGATCCACGGTAAATGCTGTTTCTGGAGCCTAGAAAGAACAGAAATCCAAAATTTCACTTTCCTGTTTGATAGGAGTCAAAGGCTGTCTCTAAATACGAATATCCAAAAAGACATTATACAAAAATATGGAAACAAATTCCAGCACCGGAAAACTCCAAAGCCTACCCTGAATGATTTAATTTGGCTAACAGCCCTTTCGACATGCTGTGTATCCGGTAAACATGATAAGCACTGTCGCAATGATACTGCAACTTGTTTGGTAGCATCATTAAGCTGCTGGGATGCTACCCCTTCACGCACTTTATCAAATACACGTCCAGAATCGTGGACAACTGACCGAGCAGATACAATGAACCTTAAAATGTTAAATCATTAATACATTAAATGTATTCAATTTATTTTCTCCATATTTTATATTTTTCTCCATATTCAATTTATCAAAAAAAGATATTGCTGGTTAATTGTTAAATGAAAACTGATGGTTAAATGAGCCACCTATCCACAGGTGTATCTTTCCTTGTCGAACATACTCCATGAACCGCAGATATAAGTGTTCGCAAGGACCGCGCCGCTTCGACTGCACTTGCACCAACGTGCTGACGATCGCCACTTGCAGCTGCACTCACCATCTGAGTCAGCGTAGATCCAACCTTAAAAAAAGCCACTACTTCAAAATACAAGCATCACAGTAACCAAAATTGTGCTAACAACTACGAAACGCTCAAGTATCTTTCAAACACTGAAAATTCAAACTCTACCTACCTGTCTGGCAGCACTGGTTAACTTAGAACTCGCAGTTTCGGCCGATTCTCCAGGTACCGTAGTAAGTTGTCCATTTTGAGCTGCACGACCAATTTCAATGAGCTCATTATCTAATTCTCGGATCAAATCTTCCGAATGTGCCAACTGCATTTCAAAGTTAAGTTGCTTGGCATTGTTCAGAGCAACTCGTAATTCTGCCAGCTGAGTGGATAGCTGCTGACTGGTTGACTGCAGATGATTGGCTACATGCTGTTCCGGAACTGAAGGTACTGTCTGACGTGCCACTTCAACTAATCGAGTGGCCGGCCGTAATACCTAGAAAAAATTGGTAAATCAGCAAAATTTGTTCTAAAAAAGGAACAAAATCTTATAGAGATGATGACTGTTGTCTAGGTACCGCCTCAGATAAAATTGATTTTTGTTGACCGCTCAAATCGCAAGATTGCTTACTAAATGATAAAAACTCATTCTACCGAAATTCAACCGAGACAACAACCGAGTAGAACAAAGGAAAAAATTATGGACGAAAACTTGAGAGGAGCATAAAAGGTTATTCAAAATAAATCATCATCCCACCAAACTACAGAAAAACAATAAAGGAAACCACAACACAACTATTAAACCTAATACAAATCAAAATTAGTTCCCAATTCAACAGAATTAGAAAAAATTCACTTGCAGTATGCAATGACACAAATATAAAAAGCAAAAGCAAGGGAAATTTTTCAAATACTTCGTGAAAGGGAACTGTTCTTTCTACAACTATCATTAAAAAATGATAATTTTAAAACTGCTACTAATAATATTGTTAATAAAGTTAGCAACAAAAGGCAGAAAGTAGATTAGTTTGCCAATTTATCATTTCAAGCTCTACACACTCTAAGCGAAATGAAAAAAAAAGAAAAAATGATAGTTTTAGCGCAAAAAAAAAGAAATTCAGACAAAAGCTCATTAAAAGCAAAAGAATTTACTTAGATATGGAATTATCCACTAAGCTTTATTTGTCAAGACGTATTCGAAAAAAAAAAAACAATCGGTAACTAGAAAGCTCGATGTCACTGTTACTTCTTGAGACCTCTCTTAACTTTTTACTGCGAGATATTATGTTTAAACTAAGCCAAAGAAGTTGGCTAATACGAAGTTAATCCTTTTCACTGCATTTTTTTTTTTTGATTCATCCACCGAACATCTCACAAAAAGCCAGTGACTGCAATGAGCATTCTCATTAAAAGAAAAAAAACTGAAAAATAGGTATCTGTACAGAATAAAAACGTAAAACGGTACTGAAGCGACAGATGACAATGCATAACATAACATATGAAACGGAGAAACTATACAGGAAAAAAGATGCAATACAGGTTGAAAAACTGCAAAGAGACAAAAATATTGAAATTAATGAAACAGAGCGACGCGAAGTATAAAAAAAATTCAATGAAAAAGTTAAACATCAAGAAGAAGGATAAATTGAAAAAATTGTCGAAGTGTAAAACTACAGAAGAATTCAAATGGGCTACCGTAACAGCACCAAGAAGAATGAAAAAACCAGAACAAAACTCAGGGAGGGCAATGTAATAGTAAAGCAAGAGATTGAAACAATATATGCTAAATAATATGAAAGTAGAGGACAACAGAGTGTCTAAATAGTTGCAGCCTAAATTAAAAGCAAAAAAAAAATGAGGATGTCAAAAAAGGCAGTGGATGGTAATAAATAGACAACGAGTACAAATCATGAAACAAACAAATTTTAATCCAAAAATAGGTCCCAGAATAGTTCTTATTTCTTTCCCTGTGATAAAGAACATCCAGCATACACGAGATGACAGTTATATCGATCCTGCTTCCATTTGGCTCCTCTACAAGAGAATTTCGACGGTAACCAAAATTTCTGCCATTTTTTAGTAGAATTTTAAAAACAAAGTCGCAGTGGCCACTTGTACTTATTTAATTTAAATATTTTCGAATGTCCTTCACACTTGAAAATAACTGCTGAAAGTCTTGATAATCTAAAAACTAATCAAAGAGCACGGAGTATTCTTGTTCTGAGAAGTGGCTAATAATGAGACTTATGCAGTGTCACATGATGTTTTAATCTCAAGCTGTTCTCTAAGCATGATATAAACGAAATAGTGAAAGTAGTAACATGTGCACAGTAAAAATCATACTATGTAAGGAAAAAATAATAGCTAAATAAAACCGGCATGAACATGATGGGATGCTTTGATCGGTAACCGGTATGGAGAGCGGGACATAAAAAAGAAAGAAGAGAAGTAAAGAAGACAATCTAAAAAGCTGCAAACGAACAAAAGAGAGAAGTTTACAATAAACATTTCACATTAAAAAAAAAAAAACCATATATTTCACTATATTTATTTAAAAAACTACAAAAAAAAAAATAATTCAAGTGTAGGAACAAGAAGCCTAAATAAAAGCAAAAATTTCTTATTTATTTATTTTTTCAGACAGAGTTTCATTAATTCCCACTACCCTCACGTTAACACTACTTACCGAAAAATTTTTTCCATTCCAAGCTATTCTATATTTTACTGTTTTTCTACCCCTGATAAAAGTTAGCCCTAAAGGTATTACCTCTGAGCTTCGCTATTAAGTCAAGCAATCAAAAATATTTATTAAATGATTTACACTATTTGATATGAAATAAATTAAGTTTCTCCTCAGCTTACTTG
The DNA here is from genome assembly GCA_003640385.1 of Setaria digitata. Lineage (NCBI taxonomy): Eukaryota > Metazoa > Nematoda > Chromadorea > Rhabditida > Setariidae > Setaria > Setaria digitata. The sequence goes on from RCAB01000091.1 coordinate 11,739, forward strand.
TGTTGTATCACGAATCAAATTTCCTTGAGCGCGAAATTTCCCGTTAGGAGATCGAGCTGCCTGACTTTCACGGATAGAAGCAATAAGCGGTGGAACTCGTTCCGCTGTTTCTGTACATTCGATGATTAATGTTTCAGTGACTGTTCTTGACTGAATGTAAGGCTGACAAGCATTTGCTGCTGCTATAGTCTGCGTTGCTGCGGCTGCTGCTTGTTTTGCAGCCTACAAAATTTTCAGAAGGATTTCTCACTTGTTCTTCAACTTAAAGCAAATCAAAACTTTTCAAGTCTCACAAATAAGCAAAATAATGAGACCTGCTCGAGGTGTTCCATAGTTCTTTTTGACTGCACCTCACTAGTCGCTTCGCTAGTGACCGTCACTAGCTTTTCTGCAGCATCACGCAATGCTACCTGCGATTCCGCTGCCTGTGGATGAACTTGGCATTCCTGAATATAAAATTCTGTTGTCTGTATAGAGTAGGATTTTATCTATGTTCAACTAAACTAGCGTTAATTCTTATAACAAAATTCAAAATGAATATCGAAAAAAAAAGGAACAAAAAGGCATATAACGAATACCTTTGTAGCATCTATCATTCGGCTAGTAGCTTGAGCGACTGAACGAGCTGCATCAAGCAAACGATCACGACGTTCCGGTTCACGATCTGCTTCAGCTTCCATCTGTTCAACTAATAAACGACTATGGCGTATTGCACTCTCACCTTGTCGCACCATATCCTCTGTTGGTCCCTAAATTTGAGAGAAAGCGTTAGTTTAACTCTTGGAACTCTTTTTGCTTAATAACTCTTAGAAACTTGTGACATAAGAAACGAGACACATGATCATGGATTGGTTTAAAAGTTGTTCATATTTTTTTACTTTCTGTGTTAAGTTAGCTATCTTTTTTTTTTTTTTTTTTTTTTTTTTTAGATATGTCATCATTTTTAGAAGTATTTTCACACGAAGAATATTATTAAGCAAAAAAAAAAAAAAAAATCTATTGCGTAAAAGATACTATCATATCCAAATGAAAAAGATGGGCAGCACCACTACTAGGATTTTCTCTGATGGTGTTACAAGAAATGAAGACCTTGCAGACTAGAAGCGGCGGTATTCAAGGTTGGATCATCAAAAACAAATATGATTATGATTAAAAATTATGATTTACGATAAACACACAATTCGTAAAAACGACAAAAAGAACCTGATATGTGATGATCTTTCTGGACTGATTCAAAATTTGTTCATATTCATAATTTTCTTGCGTTGTACGAACTAACTTCGGCGAACTTTTTACATGCAAAAGTAAATCATCCAGCGCTGCTGTCACCTTCAAAAAATATAAGTATTGTCTAAAAATTATGATGTGTTTTGAAAATACTCTCAAAACATCGAGAGTATTTTTCGATTGAAAAACTGAAACAGTGTTCACTTATCCATATATGTCCTATTCTACAGTTGGAAAATTGATAATACAAATGTTTAACTTATTACACGTAGTGATGCAATAATTGAAAGATGGTAATTCAAAATTTAAGTCTTTCGATCTTAAGGTTTAAAAGCTACTTGTCGAGAAGCTTGATGAATGTCAATGAACGACTTTTGTCCATCACCAGTGCTTCTCGTGCACGCTTCCTGAGCGTCTACCATAAGATCCTCCACAGCTCGAGCTACTTGTTTTGCGGCAGATGTTAACTGTTCTTGACAAGCGGGAGAGTCAACAGTTGGCGCTACGACTCGAGCACATGCTACCAACTGAGACGTAGCATAGGCGCACTGAGTAGCAGAATGAATCACTTTGTCTTGCAACGCTGGTTCGTCGCATTCCGCAGATATTGTTTTAGCTCTAGAAATATAGCTTATTTCTCTAGGATTTCAAGAACAGCCTGACCAGTTCCGTTAATTAATATAGTACACATTTCATATTTTACAAATAACTTCGAAACAACAAGAAACTTAACTCGCTGCAAAAGAATGGAATATTCTCGGAAAAATATTCTTCTACTCGTAAATCAATTCTGTACTCCGGAAATATTGAGAAATGGCGTTTCCATCTCTCATTAGTGAGAAAATGTTTAAAAAGATTTAAAAAAAAAACATGCATTTGTAAAAAAATTCAATTTCTCAACTAAAACCGAAAAGTAAAAATTTATAAGTAATGTCAAAAGAACAATTTAGTAATGCTTTAAGATACTCATATATTTTCCAATAAGCTCAATGGGTCGACAAAAATTTTAAAAATATTCTTTTCCTAGAAAATTTCTAAGTACTAATATCACTCAACAAAATAAGATCATAATTTAACACAAGTATCTATCCCACGGTTGAATTGATACACAGGTTTCAAGGTGAAGCAACGAAAAATTGAACTCAAAATCTAAGACTTACCGAAGCACAAGTTGCGCAGTAGAGGTAGCTACATTCTTTGCACGCTGCACCAGATGATCGTGGAATGTTCTTATTTCACTAGTTGGCTCATCTAAGGTATTTATGACGGCCTGTGAGAAATCACCAACACGTCCAGCAGCAGCAAGTACAGTTGTCCGTTTTTCTTCATGCTCCGGATTGACTGTATTCAAAAAGTCGGAGAAAGCACCACACAACTTTCTAGCAGCATCTACCAAATCACCTGTAGTGTAAAAAAGAAAAATGAAAAAAGAAAACTGATTTCAGCTACTCATTTAATGGATTATATTGGTAACAGATATCAATAACACTATAAAGTTGGAAAGTAGTTCATAATTTACTGATGTTTCCCCAACAAAAAAGACTATTAATACTATACCACGTCGCTGTTCGTCAGGCATTAGTGCAGCTAGTTCGCGCACTCCACGACCCATTTCAGGCATATTTGATCCAATGGTAGCTATGGCAGTACCAACTTTCGAATCTATTTCATCTGCAACTGCTGTCAATTGTACTACCTGAGCTGTAGCAGCTCCCATCTGCGCCAGTTGATCACCCACCTGAATATGCTTTTACAATTAAGTTTTCTTGATAGCACAACTAAATTAATCCAATTTGACAAAATACAAGGAAAAGATCACTTAAAATTCACTGCAACCTCAAGCGAAAGTTGAGGTTGTGTTGTAAAACAAAACGGTGGATGAGATGATCACCTTAAAAAAAAATCAAGAAGCTGTTAGTAGCGTATTATTTTCAAATCCTACAATCGCCTTAAGAAAACCATCATTCTCTACACACTATTCTATCTAGTTCGACTATGTTCTGCTTTTCTGTTTTACTAAACTACACAGTCTTCCTTTCTCAATATATAGAACTTTGCAAAGCCGAAAATGACACTTAGCGTTGGTTTCCGTCCAAAGAGTCTTATCCCAAATAAAGTGATTATGTACAATTCCAAACCTTCGAACATAAACAAAATTTTACTTAACAAAAATTTGCACAAAAATGAGCTGTATAAAAAAATTTAATAAACTAATCTATGAAACAGATGTAGGCACTATTGCAGTGTAGAAACAAGTAAAACAAAATGAACTGAATGAACTTTAGTATCATCGAGTTATCAAGAGAAATACGGAAGAATTCAATCCCAAAATCTTCTCGCACAAGAAAAAAAAAATAATGAAAACAAAAACATGCCTTTTGTTTCTCGACTTCTACTTTGGTTTCAATCCAGCGTCTTGAAGTGGGATCATCACTGAATCGTGGTATCTGGATCTCCACTGGCTTTTTCATTTCTTCTTCTGCAGCTTCAACAGCACGTATTGATGCCTCAATTGTACCAATTAGAGCCCGCTGAGCCCGTTCCTGTGAATCAATTATGCGTGGTCGTTGACCCTGTAACGTTCACTCTTTTTTTTTTTTTGATGAAAATTTCAAACTAAAATAAGGTTAACACCAACAACTTATGAAACTATTTGAGAATTTTCCACGCATACTGAAGAAAACATACAGACAAATAAGTATTTCACATTTACTTCAAGAACCTGACAATAGAAAACTTAATATTTGAGAGATAGAAATCAACTAATTTTCTTACTTTTGCAAGTTGCTGTTGAAGAATTTGTCCGCTTACAGCACCATACTGAGCACCATTCAACACACCCTTCTGTCCAGGCATTAAACCTCCAGGAGTACGCAAAACACCTGGAATCGCAACACTGCCCTCATGTGCAAATCCTTCACCAATCTGTCCATGGGCGACCAGTGTAGCACGCGCAGGCGCTACAACATCCTCTAACATTGTTGAACCTTCATCACCCTGAAAAACTCGAAACAGTTTGCATTTGTTAAATAAATTTTAATAAATTTATTACGAACAATCGTTGCAAAATAGAGGTAAATAAATAGTTCCATAAATGCACTGAGACTATCGACAATAGCTGCTAAATCATCATACTTTCGTAACGTCACAAAACTTCTAAAATTAATGTAAAAGTGACGAAACAAAATGAAGCCAACCTCTATGCCAACATGGTCACGAGTTCGTTTCTTTCTCAAAATGATGTCAATATAACCAGCAATTAGCTGTGCAATTTTTTCACCATCCGCAGTTTGCACGGAATAGTAACCATCTTGATAATCGCCGAAATCCTTAAATTTAACGCCTAGTTTTGAAACTTTGTAATCAGAGTGAAAAAGTCAAGATGGTAAGGTTCGCCTTCTTAATGAAAAAAAAAAAAAAATCCACAACAACAAATGTTTGAAGCTGCTGAAAAGTTTACAAATCCTTACCAATGTGAATGTTTTGGGTGATGCAGCCCACCGTCTTACTTGTTCCAGTGGCCACTCCTGCAGCACCTCTTTAGTCTTCTCATCCATCCTCATCACACATTCCTTGTTTACACCTAATAACCGCGGTACCAACTTGTTCTTACCCTTCATCTTCTCTTTCACAACAAAGAATGTTACACCATACGTTATCAAGGAACGACACAAATGAACATATTTGCTTTTGGCATCCAATTCACTTTTTCCAGTTAATTCTCGATAAGCGTCGATTACGCGTTTTTCGTTATCTTTCGACTTTGCATATTCCTTCGGTAAAATTTCGCGAAGACTATAAATATTTCAGTAAGTTGTCATAACTTGCAATCACAAAATAAGATTTCCTAAGTAATGGAACCAAAATTTACTCTAAAAAGTTAGTTCGCTGTCGATGCTCCTGAAGATCACCGTACTGTATTTGGCATTGCAAAGCGGCTAAGTTACAAGCCATATCACGCGTTACCGGATGATTTCCTTGCAGAACACCCATTTTACACTGCTCATAAAGAAGATTCAACTGCACAGGGTCACGGCAATCCACATTTGTGTCCGAAAAGAAGAACTTTCGACGCAAAATCAATGTTTCGTCGTCAGTTACCTGAAAAAAGAACTAGAAGGTCCAGCCCATAAAAATGTTCAGCTGAACAGGGCCACAACATTTGCGTGAACTAAAAATGCAACACAATATTAATCTCATACTACTCCTAAAAAGCATGGTACGCCAACCGATTGCTCACGCAGAGTTTTTCCGTGATCAAGCCATAGCAACTCTTCATCAGTATGTAGTTTAGCTCGAAGCTGCTCCATTTTCTTTTCTTTATTTCGTCCAAGGGTGCCAAAACCGAGGCCTCTCTCTTCGCTTCTCCCTCTTCTCTCTTCTTTTAGAGTGAGTGTAGAACGCCAATCTTGGTCTAATGATTGACGCACCTATAATGCACAACTTGGTGAATTCTCCTTAAAACCATTCTTATTTCCTGTTTCACGTTTTCTTTCTTGTTATTTGTTCACAAATATTTCTTCATTATTACACATTCCTAACCTTTAAATATTCATGTATTAAGCCTTCTTAAACAAAAAGCACAGAAGAAATTCTACTAACCATGGAATATTCTTCATGATTACTGATACCAATTTTGGAACATACAACGACCATGATCTCACCCACTGGCTGACTTTCATCTACCATTACTGTTTTTATAGCTCCGTCCAACATTCTTACTTTTAAGGGTCGGATTTTCTTTTTATATTCAACTGCGTCCTAAAAGACCAGTTCAGCCATTGTTGTAATTATAGTGATAATATGAGTGGAAAACACAACTACACTGTAAGATTATTTCAAAGACAAAGATCCCAACATAAGCTTACTCCGCTGCGAACCAAATAATACTCTAAAGTTCGACCATTTTCCATCCAAACACATTTTGTTGGGTCCTCTTCGAGCCGAAAGAGGCCGTATTCCTTAGCTAAAAATCAATACAAATTTGGAGCAAGTTCGATAAGGAAGAGAGGAATAAAAAGCGGGATTGAGAAGAGTTTTTGCTATCGTTTACAATGAAATACTGAAAAGTGGGAAAAAAAAATGACGTAGAGAAAAGCAGCAAAAACCTACTAAGATACTGTAGTAGACTCAAGCGGTTTTCTGACAGAAAAGTAAAACTAACGATTAATATTATTTCCAGACACTTTTTCTCGTATAATTTTACATGCATCGAAAACGAGAGTAGTTGATTCGAATTGCATTGCTTTTTTCAGCTGCGACTGTTCGTCTCCTTGAGGTGACCAAACTACATTTAACGTTATCACACCCATGCTTTTTCTCGAACTTCTGATCTTGCTTCTTCTGTACAAATGGACTGCAGTTGCTCACCAGCAACTTCGATGTCTGCAAGTGAAAATAACCAGATGCTGTTGATGTAATCCACATGTATACAAAGCTACCACGATGTCTACATCGAAACCTTAATTTTGCCTCTGTATAAGTAGAGAAATTAAGGCTTCAAAATCAGCTATATTTGGAACTGAAATTGCAGAGTTACACAATATAATACATATTTTTCTGTTATATATTAAAGTATTTACAAATGCTATGCCCATATACTTATAGGTTTACTTAAGCTAATCTATCCGTGACATCAGAAATGATAAAAATCACATCTCTCTTACTGTGCCCTAGCCACCTATCAGACAGACCATAAATTCGGCTATCACAAGAGTACCGAGCAAATCATGCATCTGAGCAATTCTGGAAACGAAACAGAGAAAGCAAGGTAAAAGGTGCCAAGTTTTAAAATGCTGATTCATCAGCGGAGTAACAGCCGACAACTGATTTTCACTTCTCCCCAGTATATATGCAAGCGAAAAAAGTTCAGTGATCCTGTAGCTGATTTCGTTCATTTTCTACTTTGTTGCTCTTTATCGTACTTTCACTAAAGAAGTTTCAATACTGGCAACTTTATCGAAACAGTTTCCAACTTTAGCTACATACCCCTACTCTTTTCCATTTGTTTTCGATAGCTATTCATAGTAATGACGGGTAGAGATAAATTTCAATCAGTTAACTAATAGATTTTCTGGACAGAAAGATGATGCGGCACACAGAAAGGCATGGGATACAGAAGCTGTGAAGCAATGAGGCAAAGGGAATGACTGGAACTCCGAAACGATATGAAGCATGATCAACCCTGATGGCCAGTGAAGCTTGGGAAGCACAAGCATCATTCTCCGTGTTTGCTGTCCCCGTACAAACAGGCTTTGTCCGAGGAATCTGATAGGCAGCACATCTACCAGTCCTGCACGTAACAAGAGATGTTCACTTGCCGATGTCCGAACCCGCAGGTACCACGTCTCCCGGTAGAAAAGAAAGCAGTCCGATACACTAGAAAGTCCAAAAAAACACATCCTCGCTCCCTTCCCGATAACCAGTGCACGCACTACGAAACTGCAAGTCCAAGATGCCTTTGCGTATGACTGACTAGCGCGAATGTACGGAGGTAAGGAGAAGCGGGTGGTTTCAGGTGCGGAGATGACCTTGCAAACTCACAGTGAGTTCATTCACAGGTCATCTGCATCAGTGTGATCCCGTAGAAGAATAGCGATTCCGGGAGTGCTATCACGTACACGTGAAATCACTGGACAAGGTGAGGTGGTTGTACCCTGTTTAACAACTCACTTAACAACATAAACTCGAGTTAAAACAAAGTGAACTGTTTCGAGAATTGCGAGAATATGAAAGAAGGGAAGCAGACGGAATGGGATTGTGCAGCAACACGCCTCAGCTGGGATGTACGCCTACGACGTCAGTGAAGAATAGCAATCTGATCTCGAAGATGGGATACGTGCAGGTGTATCGTGTTTCTCGAGAGTGATAACAGATATATGAGGATGGGGAGAAAGGTACAGCTGTGCACCTTTACGAACAGATAGATTCCCACAGAGTTTTCAGGAGTAATACTGAGTAACAAGAAAAGGTAAGTTTTGGTCACAGGCAATATCCCTGCTATCTTCTGCATCCAGCTATCTGAAAGTGCGCACGAGAATCATGTTGTAGGATGACCTAGAAGTGTATGGATGAGAAGGATGAAAGATGACCAGTAGTAGTATTAGTGGCGGTAATGGTGATGGCCTATCATGATAAGGGAAGCATCTATAACTGGAGACAACAAATAACACAACACAGGAAAGCAGATATTGCAAAGTTACTAATGATGCAGTCGGGATAAGAGGATGAGGCAGCAGTAGTCGAGAGTGCTCTCAATGCTTCTGCTTCGTTGCTGCTACTGCTAGTGTTGATATGATGTTAATTTTGGTGTCTACTGGTGTGCTGGTGGCGCTGGCGCTGGCGGTATCGGTGGATTTAGCTTAGTTAAGCTGTTTGTATACGGGAGTGTAAAATGTGTGGGTTCTCTTCCGTTGCAGCCAGAGTTAGTTGAGACTTATTTACTCGAGCTTATCCTATTCCAACAAATAACACAGCAACCAACCAGTCGAACGGACAGACAATGAGACAGACGGACATCACTTCTTGATGTTTCGATGAAGGATAAGAAACACTTTTCATTCCTATTTATGCTAATTATCTGTCCACAAACTGCTGACGATGCATCAGGGATTGTGTATCGATCTTCGCTATCCCCTAAACACCGCACTTTCAGGATATTCTCTTTTTGAAATTTGGACAGCTCGTAAGATGTATTATTGGATTAGTCAAGGATTAGATTTAAAAACTTCGTTGTCAGTGTAAAATTTGTGAACCGGAGGTAGGGGTTAGTGCTATACTGCTCCCATTATGCAGTTTAATAGGCGCTGAAGAAATTATCCTAAATTACAACATAGTGGGGACCAAACACAAAATATCTCTTCATCATTCCAGGATCATTATATCTTTCACTACTAGGAAGTTAAGAGAGGGAAAAATATTACAATTCGTTGTTTTGAATTGGATCATTAATCAGAAATGAATGATTGATCTTTTCAACTCAGATTAGTAAAACTCAGAAGGGACAAAGCTGACTAGAAGTACTGCTTTCTGATTCCTCTTCTTTCACTTCCACTTCCCACTTCCCTCAGAATGTATGCAACAAGACGTCGGGATTAATTTATCTTCAGCTGAGCGGGAACATGGGACCAGAAGTAGCAGGAATAGACAGATGGAGAGAGTACTTAAATACGGAGGTAACAGAGGGTAATTATACTAATTGACAGATTTAGTGAACATTTTGAATAACATCAATAGTCATTGCTGATATTAACAACAAAGAGGTGGTTGCCATGAAATTGCAAATGACAGTGAAGGAAGGAAGGAAGAAAGGTGGAAGTGAAGCTGTTTGCTGAAAGCACACTCTGCATCCTCCTGAATAGAGCCTAGGACCAGTATAAATTGGGCCCAAGGTGAATACGAATAATCCTTCTGCTAGAAAAGCAGAGGCTGGTCACTGTAAAAGTTATCACAATATACAACGTATGTTTTCTTAGAGTCTAATCTGCTGTCCATCTGTCTCCCTTTGCTTGTTTGCTTACTTAAGTAATCCATATGATGATGGATATATCGAACTTTTGAATCCTCGTTATAATTTAGGTGCCACAAATCACTGAGTGGAATTTTATCAAAGTTTAGAATTGACACAACCAACAGACATAAAAAACATCTCTTCCTAGAGCATAGTAAACAAAGATAAGATTTAGATTCCCTTTCGTCATTTATTTAGGAGCCATGAAAGAAATGAAAGCAGAGATGATCCACGAGTTCTTATAATTTAGGCGTCACAAATCCCAACTGAGTTTAACACACTTCAGCTTCTGTCAGCTTAGAAGATAGGTATATTTAAATGGACAAAAGCTGTTTTTGAATTCGTCTGAAAAAATAGTCGATCACATGCCTCGAGAAGATCGAAAAGGAATCAAATTCAACATAATTCTGGAAACAAGTGGAAAAATGAGTATATCAGGACGCGATATGTATCACGGAAGCGACTGCCTGTTCAACACTTATTAGAACTGGTATAGGCTTAGTATTTATAGTAGTTAACCAAGATTAACCAAAAAAGCTACCAATCACATCCTTTTCTTACAGTCATATAAACTCGAAAGTGAAGTTAAAAGAAACTGAAAAAACCGAGCCAATATTAGTAGACTTCGGGAACATTTCTTTTCCAATGTTTGAATGCTCCGTAATCGAACTTTAAATAAGTTTTAAATACGATTTTAGGTTTTACCTAAGAACCAATTTTTCTAAAATCTTCTAATGAATATTTGTGGAAATACAAACCATTTTCTTCTGAGTTTCTTCAATTTGATCAAAAAATTTTGCAAAGCATAGTGCATTGACTGAAGAACGAGTAGCAAGAAACTTCGAAGTATTCATTTTGGTCTTCCATCTAAAGGAAGCTCGTTTAGAATGTAGCGGAGGAGAGACACCTTCAAGTCTATGGACCAATTTGGAGACAAGCAATCACGGCTAAGCCTGGGATTTGAGTCCAAAATTTGTCGATTACTCTCTAGAGACACGTCCTAACTCCTCCTATATTTAATAGCGTTCAGTAATTGTATGCTATCGATCTTTCTCCCTCACTTTTATGTTTAGGAAAGTTAAATAATTCAACATTTTCACATCCTTTTGAATTCGTGACGTCAAGAAATCGCAATTTCGTTCACTTCTTTGGACCCAATTTCAGCTACTTTACAAACCAAGTTCGAGTTTAGGAATTCCATGGTTGGAGTAGTGGTTGAATACAGTGTGTCAGTGATTATTTGGCAGAAGATGGATAAAACAAGCGCTTCTTTATCAGTGTTCAAAAGCTAAGAGAGATTTGAGTATAGATGTTAGACCGAGAAGTGTATTTTCATGAAAAGTGGTGCAATAATAGTAGAGGGAAGCATTGCTGATGCTATCTGCTGGAATACCGAATGTTGTCTCTTTAGTTATATTTATTCCCTGGAGGGTTTTTTTTAATTCATCGGTTTCCAAACTCGAAAATCAAACTCCTCGATCAGTGGTCCCCAAAGTGTTAAAACTTATTGCAATATTTTTTGAGGAAGAGAGGGAACCTCAATCATTTTATGGCAGCAGCGAATCATTAGGATGTACACTGACTGCATTTTAGAAGCTTTCTTGATTTTAAAGTAGTAAACTTTCCAGCATTGAAATAAATTGATCTGAAGCATTTTAATGGCACTACTATTTGTTTACTGGATTTCTGCATAACTTTATTTAGATCAGTAAGAAGAAACTGACTTTCTCAGTATTCGAAAAGATTGTTTTAGAAACTAAAAATGTGGCTTAGAGAGAATTCCCGTATAAGATTTGATTCCTAAATCAACACTGCTCGGAAATGAAACCATCGACATATATCCGAGCAGGTTGGAAAGTAACTGGATGCAACATTTTCCAGGTGCAACCTGTACAAACTGTAAGGAAAAGTAAGTTATAGAAATGGGAAACAGCAGCTATCTTCAATTCCTCTCTCCTACCTGTTTAATGTTTAATTAACAATGTTGAACTTTGCTTTTTTCAAGTTTTAAAGAAGAATAGCAACGACGTGTCGTTCTGCCAATGAATCGCATGCTACACTATTTTCTGCAAGTCTTTTGAACACAAAATCTTCTACAAGATATCTAACTCACACATATTTACTCTTTTGCTATCCTTTAGGATAAATTAAATTTAAAGATTAATTTAAAACGCAGTCCACTTCACCCACAGACTGCGCGCTCTCTATCGCTACATAATTTCATGCACCAAAAAAAATCTTATGGAGAAAAAAGAAAGGATGTTTGGGGAGAAACTGCACCGTTCCACCCGAAAAACTCTTGCACAACTTCACCATTTCATCTCAAATGATGAAACTTCTATTTTTCCGAGGCGGTATCAACACGGTGATAAATGTTGAACGAACACCTTTCAAACCACAGTTCTTGACTAAATTGAGTAAAATCTAAATAGTCGGGGTGATAATGATACGCTTGTGTGTGTGTGTGTGTGTTTTTGTCCAGAAAAATTGATAATTTTCAACACTGAACTATTTTTACAAATTGTGCTTCTAAGCGTCAGTGTCGTCTATTCTCTAAGCAACACAGTGAAGAAAAATAGGCAGAAGAAGCTATACAACGAGCGAAATACATTTAAAGAGGACATTTATCTTTTACATGTTATCAAAATTTAGCACTGAAAATGAAAGTACTGTGGTGAAGACCCTGCTGAAGATGAAATTGGCTAACTGACTGACTAAGTACTTTACATTTTTAACGATTTTCTTTGTCTGATCTAGCTAGAACGAATGCCCACACCTATCAGAATCCTCACTTTTTATTGCTAGCATTATAGGGCTATAATTAAATTAGAAGCGCTAAATCCTTAATAAGTTTGAAATAAAAATGATTGCGAGCAGAATCGCTTTCGATAAGCGCAGATAGCCGAGTGTAGCGTGTATCAAAGGAAAATGATCAGGAAAATCTTCTCATTATTTTCAAAATTTTGAAGCCTTCATTTGAAGCAAACTCCTGGAAAGCGACACTGATGAAAGGCCGCAAGAAAAGTAGGAAATCATTATAATGCTCCAGCATTTTGTCGGTATTTTTCGTTGATTCCGATGAACAACAACAATGCTGTTACCTCAGAATGGAACACAACTGTACATGAGGTCTGTCTAGGAGCCTGATGCCACTGGTCTGGACTTCTGTCTAGCATTACAGTCCTCACATACAGACAGGATCGATAGTCAAAATGAAAGCACTTTAGCATCGTCGTATTAAAACAGTACAATATTCGAATGATTTGAAAACAAGTTGACTAGCACCGTTTCACGCTCTTCCGTAATAGGGCCAATAGGCGTATGGATTGTAAGGAAGAGTTTGAAGCTGTTGCTCTTTGTATGGCTGGTTATGAGCCTCAATAAAGACTCGCTTTGCTGTCTTGTTAGCCTGAAATGTAATGACAGAATAGAGTATTTGTTGAAGTAATGGCTACAGTAGTAGACTCGAGGTGAGCTAATGGTGAAATCCACAATGAAATTTAATGACCAATTAGTAAATTCTTTAAATATAAATCAGTTTAAAATTATGAGTGAATAAAAACAATGGTCACATGTATGTCATTCCTTCTTCTTTCCTTCATTCTTTAACTATTAATTATCCTACTTTGGATCAATAAATTAAAAATTAAAACTGCTTCAAAAAATATACCGCTGAAAAAATATTTAAAAAAATTTGTTAAAAACTTCTAGAAATGGATATTAAGCTGTTTCTATTTTTGTATAACTATAAAAGTGAGTTTAGACAAGAAATGGATAGGAATGAAATGATTGTTAATTTCTAATAAATCAAAAACATCTATTCCTAATGGATTCTTGTACGTAATATACAGTTTACTTTACTATTAATACTGCTTTTAATAGTTACTTTACAAACAACTACTACTGCCCTAAACAAGAAGCGTTGTAATGCAGGGATGTCAACATTCCTTACTGTTTGTTCATCAAGCAAATGACGAAAAGTGCTCTTAAACAGAAGGTAGAAAATCTTCGAGCACTATCCAGTGAACTGTTAGGGAAGAAAACGGATCCGTGGTTGCTTACTTTTTGGCTGGTGAAATATTCACATTTCATGCTGGTTAGTGGATGAATTCTATTGAATAAAATATAATGAAAAATTTACTCATGAAAAGCATTGAAAAGCGAAGAAAAAGAATCACAACGTGACGAGCTTTGTAGACTAATAGCACAGCAAGTTGAAATTTGGAAAACAGTTTTTGAGATTTAAAATTTCTTTTAGACTGAAAAGACAGAGCAGTATGTGGTGCAATTATGTCACAGCGTTGTGGATTGAGCTTGCAAGATTATACAAATTTTAAATTTGACAGAAAGTAAACCTATAGTGAGTTCAGTTCGAATGAAATTTCTAGAAATCAAAAAAGTTTGAAGGAAACCAAACCTTTCGTGCATTCAAGCAAGATGCACAGGTGGTGATACAAAGAGGTAAGGTGAAGATGAGAGTTGCAAGTGCTGCAGCAAATGTTAGGAAGATGCCAATAGATGCCAAGTTGCGAATCCTTATACCACACCTGCAAGATTAAAAACAAAATTAGATCGAATAAAGTGAAGAGGTAATTGATGCATGCTCTCAGTTAGTTATATTTTGAAGAATGGTGCCTAATTAGGGGCAAGGATGGAATAGATTGATTTTAACGATGCACTTACGAGACAAACTTATCGATGATGACATGGCACAGATTGCCTATCGAAGCTTATGAATCTTCCTAGTCGCTAGCCTATCTTAGCCAAGACTATTCTTGTTCCATTAGTTGTTCCTGCTGTGCCTTAACTTAACTGATAAAATGTATTAGGAAGAAAATTTATCAGTATAATCCTGACGGTTCAGCATAAGATGCATCTGAAGTTAGCAATTAACATTTCACCAGAATCTGCTTCTTCCTAATTTTTCAAAAAAAAAATTCTAAATAATGGCCAAATCATATCAACCATTGGTTGCTTACTTGTAAGTTTCAACATCATAAGATAACGTGTCAGTAATGTCAGAATAATTATATTGGATACATCAGTCCTGGTGGACCCTACCAAAATAAAATAGTACTGTACTTTTTTTCTGAGAAGCAACTCTTCTGAGATAGCTTGGAAGGAAAAGAAACCTTCAACTTCATAGTCTTATCCATTTAATCTCAACAAGACATAGTATCCATTACTCCAGACAGCTATTTCTGAAGCCAGAATAATTCAGTAATTATTTTTTTCTTAAAATTTTTTATTCAAATTGCACAAGCAGATGACATCTACTTCTTTACGCACCGATAACATGCTTGGATGAAATCCAAGTGCCTTATTCTTACCCCTGAATATGACACAGTGATAAAGCGTGTTGTAGTCTAGATATTCAGAAGATTCTATTCTGGCTATGGCGAATGAGCTCTACAATCGGACTTTTGAATTTCAAAGTCTTTCCTTCATCCTTTAACCATTCAAATATTCATCAAGAATGCTGCGAGAGAGGCATAAATCTAATCAGAATTCATGCGATCTAGGACATGATGAAGGCGATATTCTCGTAATGCTCGTTATAATGATTGGGATAACTGAATGAATCACGATTGGAAAAATCAGTGCTGAGAAATAGACTGGTTATAAACCTAATGCTTTGACCTGATTCGATGGAATCTGAAGATTTGATAGGAAGAGACAGTACCGTAGATTACAGGGAGGCTGTGCATTCTTCGGTAATCGTCCATAAATATCACTGACACATGCACCATAGGTGAAGAATGTGAAATAAACTTCTTCACACTCATCTTCACATCTCGATTTTGATTCCTTGTCAGACTGCTTAAAGTACCTGCAAAATATCTACTGGTCTTTTCTTTTCAGAAATCTTCTGCACAAGGAACTCTCGCTTAAAGTACTTTGCTCCAATTATTTTTTCTCTTTCTATTTATAACGCATCTAATCTGCCTTATCAATACCTGCCACTTGCTGATAATATCATTGTTACACTCTTTGTTATCAGTATCTTCCAATCTATCTAACTAAATATTACAAAGTAGATCCTAATTTAAGTAATAGTCATTGATTTACAAAGAATTAGAAATGAAAAAGGAAAAGTATTAATGTGGAAACAACTAACACATATCAAAATTATTTTTGATTCATGTCAATCAGCAATTTGCATGAATGGCATTAATGCAGTGCATAAAGAGGAGTAAGAAAAAGCACAGTGACGATTTCTCCAGGAGATTCATGCATATTTTACAGGTCGAAGTTCACAGTTTCAGACAACTTTGTTAAATACTGGAGGAGCTTCTACTGTTAAAACAAATGAGTCTTCCGCACATTCCTGAGAAGAAAAGCAGGAAATAATATATCATGAAGAAAATTTCTGTCCAACAGTTTGATTGTCATACTTCAGAACTGGTCGTAATGCGATGGCAGTAGAAGAATTTCGTTAGAGAGGAATTCCCTGTTGAGATACCCATACAATGAAACAATTAAATTAATCTATATTGGACTAGGAAGCAAAGACCAAACGTGAATAATCTGCTGAAGTTAATAAGTGAAAAGATGATGATAACATTAACAGCCTGTTAATCTTCCGTACATATCCTCAAATTACTAAATTCCAGCATTCCTTTCGCTTCTAATTTTTCATTTTTTCTTTCTCATCTCATTTTTTAGAAATTTTCTTCTGATCTTACTCAGTAATTAAATGTGACTTGTTTTAACTTGTAATTAAATATGAGTGAATCACAAAATATCCTGACTGGAAAGAAGAAAATAAAGCTTTGTTTTGCCAACATCGGAGCAGATAAGCATGTAACGGTACAAATATTTAATTTATTTAACAATCAAAAAGTTAAAAGACTTCATTGATGAAAAAAATTAGTTTCCCAAAATACTTACTTCCCTTGGAAGATATATTCTTATTTCTTTAGTTATACAAGTTGATGATGATGCAATTAAACAATTATCGTAAGCATAATTGAAGTTCGTGGATTCATCCCATTTCATTCATCTTTTATAAAAAGTTTCTGGTTAAAATCCAAAAGAAGGATAACTAAAATTCATCAGATTGTCATATGGGGTTTTACGACTGAACGGATCAAAATCTCAATACTTGTATTATGAAGTGACTCCAAAAAGCTGAAAATGTTTCTAAAATATGCTCAAAAAATTCTTTCGGCTGGTTAAATGACTACTGATTTAAAATAAACTTTTATAGATGAAAATTGTAAACTTCTTACAGAAGAATTTTGTCTTGCTGTTTGAAAGGATGTAAACGCCAGAATTTACAAAGAGATCATTGGTAAACCGGTTCTTGAAATGGAAAAAGTTTGGTATTTTCAACAAACTAGTTTACCGAAGTGAAAATTCTTCCCAGAATTACTTTCTGGAAATCATAAACTTATTGGAAAGTTTTATGTATCCTGCCCTTCAACTTTTCCTTTTAATCATAAGTGTAATTGAAAATAAATTCATGGATCATTTTTTTAAAATGTCACTAAAGAAATGGAATTTTTTTTCATGATTCAGTTGGTGCAGCTCTAACAGATTATCTTCTCTTCAGGCTAAATGTAAATCTCGATTCCGAGCACCACGTGTAATGTTGAATCCGAAAATTCAAGAACTGAACAAATAAAAGAATTATTTTGTGGATCTAGAAGACGATGATTTTGTACGCTGCTACAGGAACAGAAATGTTAAGGGTACTATTTCAATATCACATTTTATAGGATTATTCAATGCGCAAGAGGAAGTCTGAGAGTAAACGATCTTCGAACAAGAAGATTGAAAAATTTCGAAGTAAATTTGCCCAATACCACATGGATTGATAAATAAAATGAGATTAATAGTCGTTGTTAATTCAAATTTTTTTTGTGATAAATATGCGACCAAATAAATCCCTTCTTTTACGTGGTTGGAATTTCAAAGTAAGCAAGTACAGGTGAATAAGAAGTGGAAATACTGATCTCCAATAAGTCATTCAACTTAACTGACGATTGCGATAGTTGGCAGGAATTAGCTTCTCAATGATTTAAGAAAAAACTAAGCAGCAAGAGATTGTTTGAATCTTCGATGCAACGTGCGAAAATACTTCTGTTTTAAACTTACTGACGTATATAAAATGAATCAGAATTCAAGCTGTCCAAATCATAAGTGAGTAATAAATGAAATTAGCAACCCATGCTTCGTTTAGTCAAAACATTAGTAACTGCAGTAATTATATTAATGGGGATAATAATTATCATAATAATAATGAGTAATAAAAATAATAATTAATGATAATAATGATAAAATAACAGTGATAAATTAACAAAATTTTAAGCATGAATAGTGGTGAAAATGATTGCATGCCGAATGTGTAAAAAATTAAGATGAAGTGACACTTTCTTTTTCACGGTGAAAGCGTGACGATAACAAAAGCCGCAATTCAAGTCGACTAACTTTCACGTTTACGTTCTACGAGTCTTTATGTTTGAACTGTTTCTGCAAAAGCAACCGTTCACCGTCACTGTGATCAGCTGTCTACGAGATCACTTCGAAATCATCCAGCAAACACGTGACGTGCTGTGTCAATTGACAGCAGAAGTTGGTACAAGAGATGCTATACTGAAGCGGTATACTGTCTTGCTAGTCATTACTTCTACAGTTTTCATACTCCTCCAGCCAATATCGACTGGGAACTTACCCGGGGGCGCACTTGCACGTTTTCCCGTTGAAGACCTCGTTAGCATGGCACACCGGTGGCTCCACATCGTCAATTTCATTTATGCCGGTTGATTCTGCGGATACTTCCTGAGCGGAAACGGTAAGTGATGATACGATAATGAGTGGGACACAAGCGATCAACAACAATCGCATGATAACAATACTTCTGCGGGTGATGATGCAGTAGCTACTGCTCCTTCCTATGGCTGCTGTTGTTGTTGTTGATGGCGACGACGGTGACACCATGTTGATTGCAGGTGGTGCATAACTTGGCAGGCACATACAGACAGACACACACACACACACTTATTTATATATATAAATAAATATGTATCTACAGGTACATATTTATATGTGGGTAGCGATCACCCAGGTAGAACTGTGAGAAATACCAACAAGGAATACTACTACTGCACCACTACCTTAGTTACGGAAGAATTAGAGATTTAGTGGCAGTTATCGTAGCATTTCATCGAAATCGCTTTCGTCCCCTCGTGTCTTTCCCATTCTTCGCATAAAATTTCCAGTGGAATTCTGATGATGAACGAACCTTCATTCAGTGTTACGACACATTCATTTGTCCTTCTGTCCCGTTTCCCTCTCCCTCTCCCTCTCTCTCTCTCTCTCTCTCTCAGTTTGTTTAAAGGTAGAAGTTCATTATTGTCGTCGTAATCGTCATTGTACTAGTAATCCTTGTGATGAAGTGACCGGTAACGGTAACAAATAATAGAAGGAAATTTGCCCGAAGGCGAATTGTTACGCAGCAATCTTAGCCGCAAAAATGTGATAAGGATATTCTTTACTGACGTTTGCTTGTATCTTGCTAAGAAAAAGTTATTGCTACAGTAACAAATTGTAAAAGCATTTCTGATCAGTGATACTCAACAACGGAGGATCATTCTACACTTGAGACCAACCGCAAAAAATACTTGATTCCTTGCTTAACTGCTGCATTTCTTACTGATTGTGAGCAACAAATTATTCATTGAAATTTCATTCAGTTTGAAATTATTTCTAAGTTCTATTTGTGCTCGAGAGAAACAGTAGCTAATTTAATGCGCCTTCTGCTAGGTTGACAATTTCTCGCAACCAACCCTTCACCTCCACTGTCCCCCGTTCAGATCGAAATGGCATGTAAACCGGGACGGATGTCTAGACCAATTTCTCATCAAACAATTTATTGAATGATATAAATCATTCATACTTACTTACACTTATGCCTTCCTTTTCCCCGTATTCATGAGATGACCTGTGTCAACACCTCCCTGCTGCTCTACTAATTCCCGAGGAACAGCGTTCCGGTTTCATTTCTCTTAATTCTTTGCATCAACTCTCTAGTGGTCGGGTTTCTTCCTCAGCTATACTTCTTTCAAGCCAGCTAACTTCATTTTCAGGATAATTGTCATATTGGAAAGCTGATAACTGATGCTTTGAAATTACCTCTAACTGATACATTAACAAAAGGTAGGCGATGTCTCAGTAGCATGTGAAATTATAGGAAGAGGAATGCAAAATTTAAATCGACATCAGGACTGAATTCGAAGCTATGACAACAATGATAGTTTGAGATGGCTACAGAAGGAGAACGGGGATGGAGGTCATTTAGTGAAATAATTACACCTCGACATCCAAAAAATTACAAACTGATTTCAGCTCATTTTATACTTCTGCGGCCATTGAATGCAAAATTTAAGGATAAGTAGTAAGAAAAGCAACAGTAATCAACTTTTCCAACCAGAAGAATCCTCTTTTGCTTATCTTACCACTATTTATGTCGTGTAAAATTCTTTATCAGCTAAGAAAGCTGAAGATACCAAATTTGATATCAAATTTTTACGTTAAAATTCTGATAGATTAATAAGTGTAGTCCTTAGAAAGCCATTAAACCCATTATTATATGAAATGAGTCCTAACTGATAATGAAACAGATGACATTAATGCATAGGATTTGAAAGAAATGAGGTACTTTCACTCGTACAGACCATCAAATTCAACCATAAGTGCATGTATGTCATCAAGTTTGAAACATATTTACCCTTCCAACATTTTATGATGGAAGGGTGACATGTCAACGTGAAATTTTTCCAATCCCAACGTTTGACATCTCCCATGGTTTTGAAGATATGAACAAGTTAAGTCTCCTTTCTCCTCGAAAGTGTCTTCATAGAACTTATTGCCAAACACATCAAGAATCTAAGAAGACAATTTCTTAACAAAATTGGTGAGCAGTTGTTATTTTGTTAATATAATGAATTAGTCTGATACTAAATTTGAGTCACATCCATCCACGTATGTCGTCTTTAAAACAGCGAACACTTAGCAAGATAGGAATGAAAAGAGAAATCACGAAAACATAGTTCCGTTGCCGGGAATCGAACCCGGGCCTTGCGGGTGAGAGCCGCAAATCCTAACCACTAGACCACAACGGAATACACATCTCACCCCTATCAGAACTCCAAATGGTAGAGGATTAGAGAATTGAAATGACCTGCTACAACTTACCTCACCCTTGTTAGCTAGTTCGTGAAGAAGATATAGCTCAATGCAAAGGTACTTCATTNGCCCCTATCAGAACTCCAAATGGTAAAGGATTAGAGAATTGAAATGACCTGCTACAACTTACCTCACCCCTGTTAGCTAGTTCGTGAAGAAGATATAGCTCAATGCAAAGGTACTTCATTCCCTCTCTTTTGCTTCAGCCGATCATTACCTCCAGGTACTTTACCTCACTTGTGCTTGATTCACGTATCAGTATCCTCTAACGTTGTTGTCGGGAAAACAGTAGTACACTGGACATCAACGCCTTCACCTGGCTTATCATTTACCACTGATAATGGCTTTCTTGATCACATATGTGAATTGAACTACTAAGCACAATGTCATTTCACATGCCATAAATAGCAATAATTTTATAAATAAAAAAGCAATAACCCACTATCAGCAACTGAAGGAAACGTGGACGCTTTCTATATAATAATCTTGTCACACAAAGCAATATTAATTTACAAAATTCTGAGCACTTCAACGGTGTGATGATATATATTATATATATCATATGCCACGAAATGGAAGAGGACAAGACAGGCTCATCTTTTTTTTTTTTTTTTTTTCATTTTCTGATTTCACTTGTAAAACTTAGGACCTGGAAAAGAAAAACCATCATATTTCCGAGCACAGTTTTTGTGTTAGTGATCTTTAGATGAGCACATAATTTCATTAAACACATTGAGGAAGAAGGCGAGTTAATCACTTAGCAGTCAACTTTACCGCAAAACGGAGCAAAAATTAATACTTTTGTCTGACCTCTTCCTCCAAAGAACCGAGAAAAAGCTAAAAAATCTGCCTCCTTGTATGTATGAGTTTAAAAGATTAATGACAATGTAGAGAACATGAAAAGATAGAGTTTATAAGGAAATATTCGAGAAAAAAAAAAAACAGGAATTATATGTAAATCACATTTTCATTAAAAATGTCATTTATATAAAAAAAAAAAAAAAAAATGAACGGGCAATACGGTTAAGGCAAACAGATTCCAAAATATTCCCAGCAATACTTGATTGCCTGACCCACTCAACGGCAGCATGACGGTCCTGATTAAAAAAAAAGCTAGGTATTTGCAATAACTCGCTCCTGTGCATTGGTAAGGAATGCTTTTGATCATTTCCAAAGTTGCTTTATACTTTTCTGTCCTCACAACTATCTTATTAAAATGTACATAATTAACTAGAAAAGAAAGCTATAAACGGCGGCACAGCAAACCTACGGGGTGTGGCGACAGTATGAAAGATCTATCTGTAAAGCATTTTGAAGATTACAATCGTAATGAAAGGTAAAAAAAAAAAAAAAAAGAAAAAAAAACAATTGAGAAGTGAATCTGTTCTGTTCCAGATAAAAAGAAAGCCGCAAACAAACGAGAAAGATGGAAAGAAGAGACTAAGCTGACCGTCAAGCCCGTAAGAGTTGCTCACTCTCTTTTTTCTTGTGATTGGAGATAAGGGGAGCAGGGATAATTATATGGATCACAGACTGGAACAGCACTGCTTTTTAGTTTGAGGCTCAGCTGTTGGCGAGATTACAATACCATTTGAGCCTGGTGTAGATATTGCGGTTCGGTTATCGCCACCAACGTGCTTCACTGATACTGATTTGTAAATCTGCAAACAATTAAATAATTTTCTAGGAAATAAAACAAAAAGTGCGAGAAATGGTAGATGATGTCAACTATGTTTGATAAAGTAGAAAAGACTAGCACTGCTAATCTGATCAGTGATAATTTCAAGATGCTCCCAAGATTTTGAAACGGAGTTAGAAGAATAAAAAACTAGACAAATAAATAAATGTTACATGTTTTTTCTTCACGTGATCAGCTAATTTGGCAGATTAACCCAAACCTTATTATCTTCATGATTACCAACTTCCATTCACAAAACATCAGTTAGTTACCTCGGTCAAAATGTTGGTAAATGCAGCCTCCACATTAGTACTGTCGAGCGCGGAAGTTTCAATGAACGACAATTGATTTTTTTCTGCATACGCTTTCGCCTCATCTGTAGGTACTGCACGCAAGTGACGTAGATCACTTTTATTTCCAACCAACATAATAACTATATTTTGGTCTGCATGATCACGTAATTCCTAAAAAAAGATTTGATTCCAATTATCTAATAAGTGATCACAGCCAATTTATAAGAATTACTGACGTCTTTCTTTCTAATAAGTGAACTTTATAAATAACAGTGAGAAGTGTCACCTTCATTAAATGAGAAAAGGCGACTATGGAGAGTTCGTTACGTGTTTTGTAACAATTAAGTTAATAAATGTTGAAAAAAGAACATCATTCCCAGATAAAGAACAGAAAAACAAACTTTCAGCCATCTTTCAACATTCTCATAGGTTACATGCTTAGCAATATCATACACCAAAAGTGCACCAACAGCACCTCTATAATAGGCCGATGTTATTGCTCTATATCTTTCTTGTCCTGCTGTATCCCATATTTGAGCTTTTACTGTTTTCCCTTCAACCTGTAAGTAGAAATATTCAGCAGACACATAAATCGATTTATAACTTGAATATTTTCCACACATTCAAATTGGTGCTTAATTAAATAATGTTGGACTTTACATGGATACTTCTTTTCAGTATTTAAGAAAGGAAGTAACGAAAACCTCCATTTTCTAAAATACACTCTCAGCAAAAGTTCCCTCTGCTAACATTACAATTATAACACATAATTTTGGTAAAAATTCTGCAAATGATATTGTGCCATTAATTCTTATCTGTAAGGTTAGTTACGGATATATGATGTTCAGCTCCCTACCAATATAAATAATGATATGAATCATCGAATTCCGTCAAACCTTTACTTTCCAAGACGTAGATAACATAATTAGCAGCTTATCAATAAGAAAATGATTAGTATTTACAGCTAGTCAAGCGCATTTCGACCCTACTAAAAGACTTGTCTTAGTGCTAAATGTATAAACAGTTAATCACTTCAAAGAGTGTTCAAACAATTAATCATTTCCCCGTTAGTCACAATCATGTGCCAAGCAATGAGAATGAGAAAATGATAACCAAATATACAGCTTTCTGATATTTAAATAACAGCCTAATATCTGGAATTAGGAAGCATCATAACAAATTATAAAAGCATGTCAACTCTTTTCTTTGTAAGAAACAAAAACATTCACTGCGCAT
Organism: Setaria digitata; assembly: GCA_003640385.1. Classification (NCBI taxonomy): domain Eukaryota; kingdom Metazoa; phylum Nematoda; class Chromadorea; order Rhabditida; family Setariidae; genus Setaria; species Setaria digitata. Next base: position 35,872 of record RCAB01000091.1, read on the forward strand.
CAAACCAAACCTGTATACTCCTTGTTGCAAATTCAACACCAATTGTTGACTTTGACTCCAGATTAAATTCATTTCGAGTAAACCGTGATAGCAAATTAGATTTGCCAACGCCAGAATCACCAATTAACACAACTGTAAAAGAAAGGGAAATTAATCATTTTCGATAACTTAATGTATAAGTTAAACAATACTATGAAGAAAATGAAATTTTTCAATACCATATTTCAGTCAGTTTGAGTTCCTCAAAACTAGTAAAGCTGTTGGTATTTTTGCAGAAAATGAACAGGCGATGGGATTAAAGATGGAGGACAATGATAAATTTAATCGACAAAATCTGTATTCTAGCACTGAATTCATCTTTTAATCAAATTCGTGCAGAAGCAAAAAAAGTTGAGATGATAAACCTTTGAATAAGTAGTCATACTCATCATCACGTGATCCCATGGTTCCAACGGATATCCTGAAAGTAGAAGGAACGCATATGTGAATAATAAAAATGCCAAATACACCTAAAAGATGTAAACAAAGTAGTGAAGAAAAAGCTTAACAGCACTTAGATTTTATTCGTATATACACTGGTATATCTATGACCTTCCTAAATTAGCCTGTATGCCTCGGATGAGGCATTATTCTGTTCTTCTACGTATTTCTCTGATAACCACAATGCCTCGCGTGGAAATCGTAGCTTCAAAAGCGGGAATTGATTGTTTTCTTAATCTAATTTTTTAAATCTCCTCTAACAATGCCCACTTTCAAAGGTACAATTGGAATGGTCTCTACAAGGTTACAAAACAGCAAACTCGAATTACTACATATAAATAAACGAATGAAGTTTCAATTTTCATGAATTAGGATAAAATAATATACGGATAGTTTCAGGATAGGATTAAACGATTAGCGCTTGATTAAAAGTGATGAAAAAATACACCTAAATTAAAGTGGTGCATTCGACCAACCTAGTAATACCATTAGTGCAGTATTAGTATTTTGAGTGTGTTTGTTATTATCACTAATGATAACAGAACTACCAGAAAAACACACAGAAAAGGTTCGCAGAAGGAGCAACCTAGCCACTGATGCTAACAAATGACAAATACAGCAAAGGTACGTAGCACCGTCTGAAATGGAGGAACACTCCGCCTGTAAACAATTGCCTCTCAGAGAGAGGAACACATTTCTTCCACCGAACGGGACAGACAACCTTCTGAATAGAATATATTATGCTCTCCTCCACTCATGCATACTTTTAACATCTTCCTCTTTAACCTATTGAAAGTCCTTACATAAATATATCTTAGCCAGAAATCGTTAAATTCATTGGAATGGTTCTAATGGCAGCAGAAAAAAGTCACATATGTTGGCACCACATCGTGTCAACTTGTTGAAAAAATGGAAAGTGTGATCTTCTTTGAGATAACACTGATTTAGCAGCAAGGAAACCACCAATGCACACATTAAGTAGACTGAAACATCGCATACTTGACAGCCATACTTGACTACTCAGCAAAATATCTTGAAAAGGAGGAAGCGTGCTTGATTTACAAAACACACATCCTCGGAGGCTTTCTACGGTGCAAACACATTGTGAGGAAGAGGACAGCAACAGCAACTGCGACTAAATGATCAGTACTGTACTTACTGCAACGAATAAGGCGAAACAAGCGCAAGTGGTTTAGTTTCCAAGCAGTGGAAGCTGAACCAGGTGAGTCACTGCTTTACCTAAGCACTGCATCAACGCTATCTGTCATCGAACTGTGATAGCATCAGTAATGAACAAGAAATTTCACCACAAAAAGCATCCCTCGTCTCCTTCTGACTGATAGATCGACAATCATCCCGTCAAACATAAATTGACCTGTACTGGATCAACCCAAATCAACAGCAGTGGTACCAGAAACAGAGCAAACCCCGCCAATGTTGAAGTCTCCAACGAACCCGACCCAATCCGACCCGACTACTGTTACAACTTACACCCTCCTCGAGAAGTCATCGATTAGATAGATTGTCAGGCACATAGTGCCGTAGACACTCCAAAGAGCGCACTTTCAAAATGACCACAATTCTCACAAGGAGAAGGATAATTTGAAGAAATCAGCTGAACACTGCCATTCTCTAGCAGACGGAATAAACTAAGCCCTATGTTACTCTCGAATAGTGTCCTCTTCATTAGTTCAAGTTCGAACATGCCACAACCTCATCTCAAACATTTTCCGGTTTAATTCTAGCAAATCAACACTTTACCACGAGTACCCTATTCCACAGACAGGTGTGATGTGTCACGGGAGGATAAGCACGTCTCCATTTCCTTGACTATTCCGGTGACCTATCTCACGCTATTGCTTCTGTCACCTATCTCCACAATCTTCATCCATTGAGATCACAAATTTTCATATATCGTTGCATCATCGTTTCTGTTTCTGATAGTTGAGGTAAGAAGAATGGTTTTTGGGGGGAGTGGGTTGTGTGTGGTAATTCAGGACATACCATTGCACTCTCATCTGGTTTTTAATTTCAGGCTGAACTGAGAAAATGGCCGTGACGACAGAGTTAGTTTCCTTTTCTTTCTTGCAAATTTAGGTGAAACGAGGATGAGAGCTGGTAATCTTATCCTCCTGTCACATGGCTATACTAGTTGATCGTCGTCCTCCTTGAGGATGCTGCATTTACCACGCTAGCTAGAGAAATTATGGGCTAGAGGTTGAACTTAAGGCAGCAGAGTAGCAGAATTATACATTTATCGCTGCCTTAAAATATACTAATTTGGAACAAAATGAAAATTAGTATTAAAATAAATTATTAGGCCCTGGAGAATCCTTCAAAGCCGTGATTTCTCTTCATCATTATGTGACAACTGATGGTGTTTTATAATTATATAGAAAACATTACATTTCATTAGTACACTTTGCCTAGAATATTTCAATCTGAAACCTTAGGGAAAAGAAACTTCCTGCTGTACCGGAGACGGTTCTGAAGCGAAGAAAGCAACGAGCAGAGCAGAGAGCTAAGGCGAATGTGAAGAAGGCCAAACTTATTGCGGTTGTTATTCCTTCCTTCAGTGAAATTTGTTCTGTTCATTCTTTCTTTTTTTTTTTTTATGGATATATTTTTTTTAATGACTTGTGAAGGTCGTTAGGAATGGCTAGTGCATATTAAAACACTGAACAAGTCATTTTTTTTTTCTTTCAGAAAGCAAAAGCGAAGAAACTTGAAATTTTCAAACGCGCTGAAAAATACGTGAAGGAACATAGGCAGCGTGTACGACAAGAAATTCAATTAAAGCGTGAAGCCAAGAAAGCCGGTAATTTTTACGTTCCTGATGAACCACGTCTTGCATTCGTGATTCGTATCCGAGGTATCAACCAAATGCATCCACGGCCGCGTAAGGTTCTGCAGCTTTTCCGTTTGCGACAGATAAATAACGGTGTATTTATAAAACTAAACAAAGCTACACTTCAAATGTTGCGTATTGTGGAACCATACGTTGCTTGGGGATATCCGAGTATGAAGACAGTTCACGATTTGATTTACAAGCGTGGTTACGCAAAAATTAATGGCCGACGAATACCAATCACCGACAATTCCATTGTCGAAAATGCGCTTGGTAAGTTTTTGGATTTCATTTTTGTAAGCTTTTTTTTTAAGCCGAACATCCTTCATTTAGGTAGTGGATATTGAAAGAGCATGGTCGAGTAATTAAGCAACCATTATTTTATTATTTCGATGATGTTTGAGGTACAGAGGAAATATTGCGTGTATGCCACGAATAATACTAATCACGGCTTCTTATTTTTTTTCTTCACTAGCTGCGAATTTCAGGAAAATGTGACATAATCTGTATGGAAGACCTTGTACATCATATCTTCACTGTGGGTCCCCACTTCAAGCGTGCCACGAACTTCATGTGGCCTTTCAAATTGAATAACCCTACAGGTGGTTGGACAAAGAAAACAAATCATTTTGTTGAAGGTGGTGATTTTGGTAATCGTGAAGATCAAATTAATGCATTGCTGAAAAAAATGATTTAACTGTTTGCAAAAATGATTTTTGTTACTGTTTTGATAAAGATGTGATTATTTTGTTTGGCTCTGTAATTCCTACTTATTCGTGGGAGGAGAAGAGTTGGGGAGAATAATACATCAATTTCGAGAAGTCAGAAGAAATGATTGGTATCTTGCTGAATTTTGGAAATTTCTGATATTTTTTTTTGTGGAGGCGTTCAATTCTGAAGATTGGTTTTTTTTTTTTGATTGTTACTGTGAAAATAGAGTTACATTACGTTCCTGAAAGCGATATAGTTGAAGTTGTCAAGTTTCAATGACATTGCTGTCACGAGCGTAGCTTTTCTTCCCTGTTTGGCACAAATTTGTGATGTCTTATGCCTCCTTCTAAAATTATTATATAACACAGGTAAAGTGTAGGTTTTATATTTGTCTTGAGTTCACATTTATTGTTTTAAATCCTTTCGTACATCTGCAGCAAAGTTGTGAATGATGGCGTGGGCTTGCTTTATGTCCTCATGTGTGGTCAGCGTACTGCACACCACTATACGCAGAAAATAAACGCCATGAACAGCAGAAGCGACCACATGAATCCGTTGGTCCTCATTGATTCTTCGATTCAACTCTTCGTTCATTTCGTTTGTCGAGTCCTATTCATTGAGCGGCAGTGATTTTGTGTTATATAATTATTTAGGTTTGGCTGCATAGTAATATATTGTCAACATTTAGTTAGATGATTGTGGGAAGCAACGAACCTTCAAGCGGAAGCATACCAGTCCCCAAGTTCGCGGTACGAAAAGCTCGAACAAGCTGTCTTTTTGGATGAGCACTTCGAAATATTTCGCCAGTTCAGTCATCTGTCATTTAGGAGTAGTATTGCAAAGTTGGGAAAGGGAATTTGAAGAGTTGAAATTAAAAGGATGCACTTTAACATGCGAAGCCAAGTGTAGTAAAATGTTGCAATGTTAACCTTTCTTAAATGGTCCTGCAAGCCAGTGATGCCAATATTTCGTAATACGAACCATATTTTTAGTGATCGAAATCTTCTTCCGAGAGCTATTTGGAGATGCTAGAATGTAAGCAGTCTGAGGAGTATTTAAAGTTCAGTATGTCTGCTTTCACAGTAGAAAAAGAAAGTAAAACTTGTTGGAAGGAAAATCTTTATTGTCAATCTGAGGCCATCAAATACAGCTACAACTGATTCTTGAATTTAGCTTTTTCATGGTTGAATGAGTTCTGCTGCGCAGTCAAAGTTTGATAATATTGAGAGTACTGAGCAAAAACTGAGAGTTCGGATAAGATATGCCCGAAATCTTAATAATTTCTAGCAAATAATTAAGTGAGCGGAGAACTTTTGAAACTTTTCGGAAAGGCACTGCGCAAAATTAGTTCCCATGTATTATAATTGTTATTGCAGCGGCATTCATCGGAAGATGTACTGCTATTATATAATTTTACTTTCATTCCTTGTTTCTGAATATGATCCAAATAATCACCCTGTCAAATCTAATCCTTTGTTATTCAGAGGACTTACCCGATAATCAGTTGCACAAGTCTGGTCATGTTTCAAATAGATTGGATTCACTTCAAAGTACTTCGATATTTCTTTTCCGTTTCTGAACCTAAAATCATAATTTCCTGTGAATTTTTCAAATTATTCCGAAATGTGCCAGAGATTAAAAAAATTCTTCGCTAAAAAAAAAGATGAAATCTCAATTATGACTATTACAATCATCAGAATGACAAAATGACTGAGAAGTACCAACCACATTGGAGAACAGTCGAAATTTATTAATAATGCTTTATGAGCATTCATGTTGAATGAATCAATATATTCAAATCCGCGAGTTAGATAGCGATATTCAGGACAAATTAAAAATGCACCTGTAAAATATTGTGTATCATCTAATGATACCAGATATTAAAGATATTGAGAAAATCAGCGATGTTACAAAAATGCAAAAATCACTTAGCTAAAACTGTTTTCCTTAACTTCATCTCCTATTTTGTATTTTCCACATTCCTTTGAGCCTAGTTTGACTAACTTACCTGCATATGCAGCATCAACATGTATCCAAATCTTTTCTCTCTGACATATTGGTCCAAGTTCATCAATCGGATCTACTCCACAGGTTGATGTTGTCCCCAGAGTCATAATGAATATGAATGGTACTAAGCCGTTTCTTCGATCTATCTAAAAGTGTGCTCGAAGTTCTAATACTTCAATTTATTCTACATAGGATAAGCATCGTAGTGATAATAATAAAATTCGCTTCAACTTGTTTAGAGTACCGTTATCGCTTCTTCCAGGATCTTCCCAGTGACGTAAAAATTGTCAAATTGGCCACCACGTATAGTTTTCAGCTTTCGTAGACGTACGGCTGCCAACATCGCTCCTTTTTCTACCGATGAATGAGCCTCAAGTCAACTTCTTTTGAGTTTAAGACAAAAGACAAATATTAATTCCAGGAAAAGATTATCCTTTCTTCTCTTTTATTTGTTTCCTTTTTAGTGATAAGTCTCTGTTGGCACCTGGTCGGAGCAGTAAGCAACCAACTTCGCTACGGTAGCTGGATCGTGATACGGATAGTGGCATAATTCGCCGGGGCTTCTTCCTTCATCCGAAACATTCTGTTGTTCTTGCTCCATGCAACCTTCAGATCCCTTGATGCGCTGCAAAGATATCGTCATGAGAAGTATACTGTTGACTTCAGATTCAAAAAAAAGATGTACCATCATAGCCTAGCAACGCTGTTGCTTACAAAATGCTTATGACATTGTGAATAGAATGAAGGAGGACCGAGAGAGGAACAGTAAGTGATACCTCCACAGCACGTCCTCTAGCAGCCAATATTGCGACAAAAGTTGCTTCACTGGCAGTACTTTGAATGATCCCGACAGCAGACCCACCATCAGTGTTCAGGAATTCCGATGGCAATCCTAGTGATTTCGCCAGCCAATTTGTCATAGAAATTTCGAGCTCCGTCATTGAAGGCGACGATTTCTGGAATTAATAGCAGCGATCATCCCGGAAAGTTATTGATGTTTTCATGTTATGAAAAGTGAGCTCTCCGGTTAGACATCAAGATTTTAACTTACCCAACTGAATCCAACACTGGCAAGCCCACCACTGAGAATATCACCCATAATAGCCTGGTAAGAACAACCGGTTGGTAGGTAAGCGAAGAAACTAGGATGATGCCAATGGGTGTTGCAATCAACTACAACTTTATCGATATCATTGAAAATTTCCTCCCATGGTTCACTCGTTATTGGCGGATCTTGTGGTACCTGGATTAAATTACATTTAAATCAATTTTAATTGTTGTCACTGTATGTTTGCTATTGTTGTATGTTTTTTATCAGTTAACTTCTTGTTTTATTTTGTTTATTGGACTATAATTTTTGTTTTATTTTGTTTATTGGATTATGGTCGAGAGGTTGAAAAGATTGCTGTTTGTTACTATTTGATTTTTTAAACTTTGTTTTTTGGTATACCTTAAGTTTTCATAAAAATGGAACATGTTATCTGAACATTCAGAAGGAAGTATCTCATGATGTCCAGGACTGATGCTCAATATAGCTTGCTATGTTTGTAAAAATTGTGATACCAGTTTATGGATAAAGCCAGGTTTCACATTCGGTAATGGAGTTCTTTTCCTAAGCGATTCCCAGTAATTCGTTACGAGATCAATTATCAGCCTACCGTAGTGACGGAATTCATTCGCATTCATTGTAAAGAATCTGAAAAAAATTTTTTCTTGAAAAATGTTAATGATTAAAACTTGTCCTTCTCTCACATACAGAAACAAATCGGCTAATGGTTTGCAATAAAACGAAGTGGAATTTCGTAGAACATTATAAATCACAAAAATATTTTTATCACTTTTATGTTTTTGTTTGCTTCTCTCATATCAGTGAATGATTGTGCTTGTAACAATTTGAGCAAAAACAAAAGAACAGAAAGCAGAGAAGAGAAAGTGAAATTATCGGTAAGTTATGATAAGAAATGTATCAGTTAATTGCAGCACAATGTCTTTTGAGATTTCTACTTTGGGGCTGTTCAAGTAATTAAATTCTTTCTAGCACAAATAGCATGAACAGTGGCAAATTATGGAACAGAACAACTGAGATCACATATAAAATGACGGAAATGTGCTGTGCTCTGGTTGATTTTGAATGGTTTTTCATAGGTGTATTGCAGGGCCAATTATATTTTATTACAATTGCTCTTAGGTCTATAAAAAAAAAAAAAAAACCAAGTCTATAAATCACGAAGTATGATTCAGTCTGTGTTATGCGCACTAATAATAACTTGAAAAGTAATTATCTTTCTTGGCCAACCTTAACGAATCAAAATTTCTTTTGATATAACTGAACGAAAGAGCACTCTTAAAATTCAACAATGAATTTAAAACTGGCATATGCAAGACTTATTGTACTCTAAACATTTCTGAGCGATATTTCTTACCATAGCAAAATAATTTTTATCATAATATTCTCCTTGTGGCAACTGATAGTAGAAAAAACTATCTTCGCCATTCTCGACAGAGTTTAAGGAAACATTTCATTTTTTGTTAGGGACAAAAATCAACTACTGTGCTAAGTAATATGATGGCCTTCATTATCAATTTAACTTAGCATCATTAACATATTTTTAAAAGTTGACTATAACAGATGAAAGATACGTTTGCAAATTTTACATTGTTGTGAGGAATATAAGTTGCACGCACAACAGTTCATGGCACCTAAAACTTAAAAAAGTTTCACAAACTACTTCAAAAAGATTTTATAGTTTGAAACTACATTCAACAGACTATTAATAATAAATACACTGCGGTACTGAAATTGAAAATATAGAAATTGTAAACGGCACTTCCTAAAATTCAAGAGAAAATTCTATTATTCGTTGTAATGCTTACTTTTGTATAAACGTAATTCTGCGGAAAAAGAAAGAAAAAAAGTCTTGAAAACGACCCAGGAAGAAAATGGACTCGATGAATTCAGAAGCCTCCTTGCACTTTCAATGGTAATGAAGTCAAAGGATATAATATTTTATATCAAAGGATATAATATAACCAAAATTACTTTGGTTATACGTTAACTAATCTGATTTTTCATTTTCAAGAAATAGACCTAATACAGTCTGCTTTCCTTAAGCGAAATTAAGAAGTTGAGTGTTATTCAAAACAGGAATACAAGGAACCAGGATATCCCAGTTTGAAGCTTCATTAAAAAACGTTCACTTTATTCTGCTGTCAACCTTATTAATTGATAAATTCGCAAGAATAAGATGTTCTCGATGGGCAATGCTTCGGGAATCAAATCACGTAATTTTAAGATGACAGATCGTTACAAGACGATGTCAGCTGTCGCTAAAAATCGAGTGAGCTTGGCCCTGGAAAACACTAAAGATATGATTGCAAGAGAAGGGTATGATTTCCACCTTTCTTTTGACACTTCCCCTCCTCGTCTGTCTAACACACCAATCCATTTCTTATTTTTTTTTTTTTTTCATATTCTCAGAGATTTACTCCACTCCGATCATGTATGTACAAACTTTGCAACTGAAGCACTGTGGAAGAGATTCATGTGGTTTAATATGTATAGCATTCTTTCAAACGCCATAATGGGTAATTTAGGAGTTCATGTTATGCAACAATCACAATTCGATGCACTTCATTTTTCTTGTAAATAAATAAAAGACCACGTGAAAAATCACAGCCGAAGATATCCATAACTATTCGATTTAAAAGGAAAGAAAATCAAAGGGATGAAACGGTGCATGATTTCTGCAACATCCATTTTTCGAAAAGCTGGAAGTTACAAACACCTTTTTGGTTCAAGACATACCAAAGAACAATGCATAAATGTACGTCCAAAGACCTCTTCATTCTTTTCCTACTGTGTCGTATAATCTATTATAGTTTTTTTTTTTTTTTTAAATAATATTATATAAAAGAAAAATAAAAGTTATAATGATGTTAATATAATTTATAATAATAATGTTAATATAAAACTAATAAATTCATAACTTTATAGAGCAAACAACTGCATTAGTGCAATACTTCCATTCGATCTCCACACATTTCTTCGTTCCTTTTCATACATGAAACAAACTGATCTCTGCTGGCAAACGCGAAGAAATGGAATTTTTCATTATGTCTCGTCGTTACCCGAAAAACCGAGATACTTCCATTCCTCCTGTTGCATTAACCCGTTGTCCATCCGACATTTCAGATAAATTTTTGCAAAATCTCGACATTCATCACTCTTTTGCTGAAAAAATACCACAGCAAAAAGCGTAAAAATAAGGTGAATGATATAAGAAACAGCCACTTCCCACCTTATGTTCATTTAAGCAAAGCATATATTTCAGCATTTCATATCTGCACTGTCCTTCATGATCCAAAGGGAACGATCCCTTCACAGGTGGCGTTGGAGCGGGTACTTTTATTGGAATACTCATCCTAAGAACAAGTTGATTCCACTCTTCAGGAGTTAAGAATGCTGAAAGATTTATTCTCGTTATCTTCTAGTTTTTTAGCAGTGGAATCTATCGAAATTAACTAAACACTAGATTAAAATACATTATCAATCACAAAAAAATCCATTTTTCTTTTTCCTCTCTCTGTAAAAGAAACAAAAGTTCGGATAATTCTGCACGGCAAATTTTAGAATTAAATAAAAAAGAAAACCAGAATTGTTTAATAAATCCACAATAAGATAGAAAAGCTAACATTGTAAATAAGAGAAATAGTAGGAGCTTTTAGAACACAGAGATCATTAGCTGCACACTATCTTTCATAACTGTATTCTGACCAAAAAGTAATACTAAACACAAGAACAGGGAGGAAAAATGATTATGGAAATTCCAAAACAACCAATCAATAAGACTGCACGCAAACTGCGTACAAACAGAGCACAAAATCTATTCATGAAAAGCATAGGCTTTTAAAAAATTTATCTCATTTTCTATACAATGAATAGTTGAAAATATGAAATCAACAAAATCGAAAAAAAATGAAAATGAAAGTTTCCGAGCACTTAATAAGTAAAATAATGCAGAAGCTCCTATATTTCTACGCACATAGCAAAAAAAAAAAAAAAAAATCAAAGAAAATCAAGTCATTTTGTAACTTTCCTTTCCCCCATAGACCCTTCTTCCATCATTCTCGCAAAGCGATCTAAACTCTGAATTGGTAATGGCTCTGGCGGCAATTTTTTCCTCCATTTTTCATACGCCAAATAAAGCACCACACCAGCTAAAATACGTTTGAAAATAAAGATCTTGGAAATTTAGCACAGTTGAAGGCATAATGCAGCTCCAAACATTGATTCTATTACTGTTCATAATAATTCTGCAACAATATTCTCCCTGTTTTCCTCCTCTAGTCTCTCAATAAGTAAGCACTTGATACTGTCATGCTTGTTTTGTCCAAATAAACCCAAACCAAAGAATCTGTTATTAGCTGTATTTAACTGAAGCTACACAGAGGAGATATAAACTAAGGACGACGCTTATAATAGTACATTAATTCAATACTTACAGAAAAGACCAACAGGCAACATAAGGGCTTTAATATGAGAAAGTTTGATAATCATAATGGAGCACTTAGGAAGTTAGTGTTCGTCGTCTTCTTCCGGAAACCACTTCTTATAATCTTTTCTTTTCAGTCGTGTTCCCCGAAGCTGTCCACCAATAATATCTTCGGCCTGGAAACTGAGTTTGAAATATTTCAAGAAAATGCCTATATAAATGAATTACTTTAAAATCAATTTTTCTTTTTAGAAATCAGCGTAGAAAAAAAGAAAAAATGAATGTAGTAAGAAAAGACTGAAAAAGAAACTCGATAAAAATAATCCGCGACACGAGGAACACTAGAAAATGTACTCTTCCTGAAATTTTCCGATCTTCGCCAGGCAATGAAGGATGCGACACCGGAAACGAATGTAATGGCAACAGTAATATCCAAAAGCCAAAGCCACTTCGGAGGCCTCAACATTAAGCCATAACAAACCCTCAAAAACCATACAGATAATTAATGAGAGGATATTATTCAGCGGATGGATGTTATTAATGCACTCATTCCTCACTCTAATTAAAATTACGCAAATAGACTGCAAATGACTGGCACTGCGACAGACAAGCCCATGGACACTCGGAAGGATACCCCGGGACATCCACCAGGGGAGGGGTTCACTTCCAGCACAGAAGAGTGAGGTAGCACGGGTTCAGAGAATGAGTAGCCAACAGTAATGGTCCACTCTTCTCGAACAGATTGCTTCCACTTGGATGGAAAAGGGACGGTATGTCCAGCAGCTAGTAAGGCCTAGGCTAGAGTGAACTGCTTGTCAAATGAGATTCTGGCAAGATTTCGCAAATATCTTTTACATAGTCGAACAACTTAAACTGCGTTTTGAGGATGCAGATTATCTTCCCTTCATGAATGTGACCGGACGATAATGGCGCTGTGTGGACGACGAGCAGTGATGCGTGCGGGCCTATATCCATTTTTTTTGGGTACAAGAGCACAGTATATCTCAGGTGTTACTGATGGCTCATCAGGTCTTGAGGAACGTAATAGAAATACCAAGGTTGTATCCAGGTGGTTTTCAATTTGACTTTTTGGTCTTTCTGCTCATGTTTATTCATCTTCACCGCAGTGTCAGTTCGTTTGCTAATATTGTAATTGCAGGCTGACCGAAAGGCATCGCTTAATTGCAGAAGGTCGCTTACCACCTGTATCATACGAGTGGGAAAAAGAATTGTGGGCAAAACGTCAGCGTTTCGGCACTTACGGTGTGGTTAGTGGTGTCAAACCTGAAGAGTTATGGCCTTCCGTCGAAGTAAAAATTTAGCTTTCGCTTTTATTTCATTTACTTTGGTGGAGAGAAAAATAGAGGACTTCCGTATATTCATTTCTAGACGCGGTGAAAGGAGATGAACCTTACCAACTACCGCTACTTTAAATTGGAATTTAGTTTGTATTTAGCAGGTTTATCTTCATCTTAAATTATTTTAATCAGTCGCGAGATATTATTTCACCATTACTTAATCATTTGAAGTATTTTAGATTGGCAATTATTTTCAGGAAATTCAAGAAGAGGAAGCAATTGGGTGGTACGCGAAGTACATTGATGTCTTAAAATCTGTACAGAATACTAAGAAATTAGAACATGAAGCTACTTTAGCGAGGTAATCATGTCTATACATATATGAATAATTTTATTTTTATGCAGTTTTTTGAGCCACAATGCTGATTCAACCGTTAGAATTTACTAGAAAGTACATTTCAGGCTCAAAGAAATGGTCGAAGTTGAAGAAAGACACCCTGAAATGTTGAAGGAGTTTCTAAAAAATCAAAAAGAGGTAGTGCCAATGAAATCTAAGCAAGAATTAGCAACAGAACAGCAGGCTAAAGATATGCTTGAATACTATGGGTATGAAATCTCGTCTAATGATCCACGATTTCCAATTCTGTTTGAAAGAATGACCGAAGCGAAGAAAAAGGTTAGTAGCTGTTGTCTGTTAAAAAACTTTAAATTGAAATAACACTCTGACTATTCCCAAAATTTCAAAGAGTTTTTGTGAGCTTGTTTTATTCGCTCAGTCAGAATGTAAATTAGATAAATTAGATGTAGAGAAATTACAGGCAGCCAAATTAGCAGAAAAAGAAGAACTAACATTGAGAAAACGTGCGTCTCGAAAGAAGGAGAAGGAGAAAAAACAAGAGAAAAAAGAAGATTCGTGATTCTGGCTTGGTTGTTTGTGAAAAAATAAGAATAAATTATAGCTAATGTTCTTCATTTGTTATCGATAGACATTTCTGTTGTCCGATCCGTACATAACACTGCGTGCTACTTGCGTTGAACACGTATATATGGATATTTCAAGCAGGGAAATATGTATGGTGCAACACTACAGCAACAACAATATTCCATTGTTGAATATGTTGGTTATAATGAAGGTGGAGTGTGTGGTTATTGTCACCGGGAGGAAGGAAGTCCAACGAGCATTGGTATTTATTCCACTTTTTCTTTCATTCATAGAAGGATTTCAATCACTGATTTAATCTATTTTTTGGAATTTCTTGTATTTGTGATTTTTAATTCAATATCTGATGAGATTATGTGAGGCGAAGAGTTTGTTGCAGGACTTATGGGATATCATCTGTCGTGCGAGCACTTTAATCAGCTCTTAGATAGAGGATGTAGCCGGTAATTCGATAAGTAAAGCAAAAGTGATATAAATGCTTTGTTAGCCTAAGATTTTGCTGTGTTTTGTTAATGAAAAGTTTTCTGTAAAATTCACTCAAAAGATATGGCTATAAAGCAATTCAAGTCACTTCTGCTTTCCACAATTTTTTCCATATATTATCTAAATTTCTGTAGTTTTTACTGAATTCCAGGCTCCGAATTTCAGGAATTTGGACATTCAGTCTTTCCGTATCGCATTATAACGAATTACTTGATAGAGGGATCAGAAGGTATCATTTTTCAATCTTCATCTCTACATTGCATTTAAGTAGTGCTTGCTTTTCAGATCTGGAAAGTATTTGTATAAACCGATAATTGCTACTACGTGCTGTCCACAATACACAATCAGGTATCTGTCACTGTCTGTTTGGTTTCTTCGTTTTATTAGATAATATCATCTTTTTATCTTTCTAGGCATCTGCTGATATGTAGGATTGTATGGTAGAATAGTAAGTGATGTTGGAAAATTTGTTTTAGACTTGATGCTAATAAGTTCCGCTTGTCAAGAACACAAAAAAGAGTGCTGCGACGAATGAATGATTTTCTCCAGAAAGATATTCGACCAAGAGAGCGACAACAAAAAGCGAATAATGATGTAGGGGAAAAAATGACTGGGAGCAGTTGTGTCCCATCAAATCTTTGTATTAAAAAAGTGGAAAATAATAAAAAAACGCTAAATCATGAACTTCGTGAAAAGGGAATGAAGAGAAAGATCATCAGACGAGAAAAAGCTTTCCGAAAAATGCGTGAGAAAGGTATCAGTGTCGGAGAGGTTTGAATTTTTTTTTCTTTTATTATTGATTTTGTATAAGTTATGAAATATAAATTTAAAAGATCTGGAGCAGGGATTGTATAATAGAAATCATGAATCATTTCAAATATGATGAAGAAATTGGACTGCAGGCGAGATCAAATTAAGAAAGCAGACACTAAGTGAATAGTGATACATTCGGCATGAGAACACATGTTGGATTCACCGGTGGTAGTAAATTCAGCATTTTTTTTTAGATCTGAAGGTTTTAGTTTGTCTTTTTAATAATTTTTTAGGCTCAGAGAATACGCCAAGAAAAAGAGGAAGCTCGGAGAAAGACACTGAAATCATTCATTCTCAAATATGACCCGGAAACCTTCAAGCATAAATTAGAAGTAACTTATATCTTGTTACTTTTCAGTAATATAATAATTCATGTTTAAGTTTAAAGTCTTGTTTACTCGAACTTTTTCCTTCCTTTGCTTTATTTCAACTTACTGCTGTTTGGAATTCCTTTTTCCTGCGTTATCAACTTATCGTATAAAGTCTTCGTTTTTTGTTTCTTACAGGTACGTTTAGTTGACCCAAACTCATCCGAATTTTATGAGACTTTCAAGGAAAGCTTCAAATTATATGAAAAATATCAGACAAACGTTCATCATGATACTCGTTGTACTAGAACAGGTTACCGAAATTTCCTTGCGGATTCACCACTTTTTAGTGACGAAGGAGAAGAAAATAAGGTATGATATATTTCGTTTTCATAACTCTTCTTTTTATTATTCTGCCATATTGCAAAATTCTCTTCAAATGTCAGCCTACACTCAGAGAGAGCATACAAGCTTGCGTTTCTAGACAAAATGGAAAAGGGATGTAATAAAATCATCAGTTGTTTGTAGAGCGTGGCACTGGGTTCATATCATCAACAGTACTACCTAGATGGTCGTTTGATAGCCGTTGGTGTCATAGATATATTACCACGCTGCTTATCAGCTAAATATTTATATTATGATCCCGACTACGATTTTCTTGCCCTCGGAACATACACTGCTTTGCGGTATATTCATAGATTTCTAGATAGCAAACTTCTAGACCATAATAAAAAGTAAAAAGAAATTAAGTTCATTCCTGCTGTATTTCATTGAAATAAAGCTGAAGTGTAGTTCGGAAAATACTTAAGAGATAATTTTCTAAACCTAAAATTTTATCCTCCTGATCTGGCTTCAAAAAAAGAAAAAGAAAAAGTTCCAGAAATCAGATTTTTATTTTGAGAAAAATTTCGGAAAGAAAGGAATATGGATAAGTGCTTTCAATTATTAAATCTTATTAAATTGTATACAGTATAAACTCTCAATTAGGAAGAAACTCGGTGACATAAAATATATGAAGCCAAAATTATTTTTCTGAGCCTTTTTTCCGGGGGGATTTTTAACCCGATTGTGAAATTTTAACCATTAATGAAAGTTTTATGAATTCTTNGCCAAAATTATTTTTCTGAGCCTTTTTTCCGGGGGAATTTTTAACCCGATTGTGAAATTTTAACCATTAATGAAAGTTTTATGAATTCTTTAATTATGTTTATGTTTTTTCCAATATATTTTCGTGAATTTCAGGGAAATCGCATTTACCCAAGAGCTTGCGGAAGAGAGACCACTGCTTCATTACTATTATATGGGTTTTTATATTCACTCTTGTCAGAAAATGCGCTATAAAAGCCATTTTCATCCATCTGATTTACTATGCGATCGTAGTTTCACTTGGGTTCCGTTGGAGAAGTGCTTAGAAGTTATGCAGAGATATGGCGAACGGGTGGAAGCATTCGCTTTAGGCGCTCCAGTAGCTGAGAAATGTCCAGTAGAATCTGTAAAATGTCTTTACAAAATGTAAGTCAGCTCTACTCACGTGAAAGATATATTAGCTTCTTGTTTGGTTCTGAATACATCAACTTCATAGTTATTATGAACGATTCCTTTCCAGGAATGTACTTCCTTATCGAACGTTGTTAACGTCACCGGATTTTAAAGAAACTGAAACATTTATGGAAGAATATGTGCGAATAGTTGGACCAATCGCCCGAGAAATGTTGCTTTATAGAAAGTGATGTTCCACAGTATTGTATTTTAAAGTTGTAATTTCTTCGAATTAGCGTACAAAAAAAAAAAAAACTGAATTTGATTTGGAAGTCCCATTTCTGTCAGCTGTCGATATAGTTGCACTTCGCAAATCTTTTATTCAGATTACCGCTCAAAATCTGACCTAGGTTAAAGCTTACTCTTGGGAAGGCCAAATCATTTCTCTGCTCGATTCAATTCAGATGACTTAAATTGTAGTAGCTTAATCAGTAAATGAATTTGTTGACAGCATTATTCTCAGGGCTGTTATGGAAATGCGTAGAAGATTGTGAAGGTAAAGAATTCTCATTCTTTTCCAAATATGAGAAATATGCTGAGCGTTAGGAATGACTTACATCATCTCAGTTGTTATAATATTATTTCCTGTGATATCTGTATCATTCTAATAGATTGTAAGTTCTAATTTTATTATGTTTCAGTGACTTTGATTCATTTTAATTTAACAGTATGGTGTACAGTGCTTTCATCCACTTCCTTTACTGTAATATCTTGTATTTTGCATGAAGTGTCACGCCATTTACCAAAAATACCGAAAATCTGAGTGTTTCAAGTAGGTCATTTCTAGACATTGCTGATAAGAAAGCTGCAGTGATTGCTTTGTATAGTTCAGATAAGCGAATTATTCTCTACTGCAATTGTATTTTCAAATAAATCATTATTTATTGATTAGTCTTTCCTGGGGCATTAGGGTTTACATATTGTAATTTATAAGTGACTCGACATAAACTTTCTGCTGTAGACATATTGTATTGAACGTTGGAATATTTTTGACAACGTTCTGTTTTTTCATATTATATTTATTCACGAATAAAATCCTTCCGAGATACGAAAATATTTTTTGCCACGGATCATGTTGGGATCGTCTGTATATCAAATGTAATTTTTCCGCTTTTGGCAACATGGTCAGCGGGATTTTTCAGTAGACTTTATCCTATCTTTTGATTTCTCGAAAAGTGATGGAAAGCAGTGTTCGTGTGAAATGCAGCATTGAGGAATTGTATCTCGGAGCACGGACCGTCTTTGTTAATAACCGTACTGTTGTCCTGATTCCCGCGAACTCCCGTTAGTTTTGATGTGATGTACTATATTGTGCATGTAGCAAAAGGACATGTAGCGAGCGACTGATGATTTGTCACAGTGAATGGAATAATAACACGTAAGTTTTACTGTAATAGTTGGAGGAAGATTGCAGCTTTTCATCCCTTCCTATTTCGTGTTGCACTCTACCCTATCCATCCTAGTTTCTATGCTTCTCATTGTCATGTGTCAATTAAAGTATTAGCTTTTCAAGATGTGGCATTGTGCTTCCTTTTGTTATCACCTCATCACATCCACTTGATCAGGGTCCCTTCTTCACTGTTAAGGCTTTATCACATATACTTACACTGAACAATGTAACATATATCCGGTTGTTTACTTAAAATGGCATACTGTGTTGGTACAGTGGCATCAAGAATGACTGTTAACCTATGTCTATGTGTTGGTGGTTGTTTGCACTTCGAAGAACATCTGTCTGATGGTTGAGTGAATTATTTAAATTGAAACCTTTTGCTCTCTAGTCACTTTCTGACATGATGTAAATTCGTGTTGACTGCAGGAATGGCTAAGATTATTAGTTACGAATCCCAAAATTTTGCCATCTTTTCCTTGTTTCAACAAAAACTGGTGAAGTTTTTTTCTTTTCTTTTTATTTTTTTTAATAGCAACTGCTCAATAAATCTTGTTGTAATCGTATGCTATTAAATTTAACAGTTTTGATGCTTTGTACTTTTTTTAATGTCTAATTTATGGCTTCTGGCTTGTCTGTTTTAGATAGGAAGACCGGAAAAAGGAAAAAAAAAAAAAGTTAGATTATATGTCTGTTAGTTGTATCTGTACTATGCCATGTAGGTCTGAAATTCGAATAGTTTTTAAATGTCCCGTGGCTTGGAAAGCTTCCATACCATTTTTACCGAAAATATGTAATCATTAATCAGCTCCGTGGCAATTTGGTATAAATATTACCACACCATTTACTAAAATTTTCAGGGCGTCTCTGATGTGGACCCTCTTATCATTGCTATCGCTGATAACAATATATAGGTTATCATTACTAACACAAGCAGCAAATGGACCTGTACAAAGACGTTTTGAGTACAAGCATAGCTTTCGGGCCCCTGATTTATCTTTACATGACGGTAGTATACCATTCTGGACTATTACTGGGGACGCAGTAGCTTCCAATGAACAACTTCGATTAGCACCATCTATGAGGAGTCGTAGAGGTAAGTCTGGTTTATTCATCGATTGCTTTGGTGAGTGGGAAGGAGTGGAAATTTTCTTAATTACGGACATTTTTGAGATATAATGTATTTTTGAACGGAGTTTGAATTATAGCTAGTTGATTTTGTAGGGCTTGCATGGAACAAACGTGTGATGGCTGAATCAGATCACTTTGAAATTCAAGTTGCCTTCCGAGTAACTGGACAGGGTCGAATTGGAGCTGATGGTATTGCTGTCTGGTATACTGCTCAACAACCTATCCTTGGTCCTGTAAGTGAACTCGTTTGCAGTCACTGTATTTTAGTCATTCTTAATAGTTGACAGATCTCACACATTTAGTTATGGACTTAATTGTCTTTCATAAAAGTGACTGCACCGTTATTACCGGAATAAGTTTCATTAATGTGATAGTTGTTTAGTCACTAAAATTCTGCTTCTTCATTCATTCGGAAGCGATTGTTTGCTGCAGTTATTATTGTTCACTTTATTTTGGAACTCCTTTGCAAACGATGTTCCATTTGTATTGCAGGTATTTGGTGCAAATGATTATTGGACAGGAATGGGACTTTTCCTAGATTCATTTGATAACGATGCCCAGAAAAATAATCCATTCGTAGCGTTAATGATTAACGATGGCACAAGGCAGTACGATCATCAGACTGATGGCTCGCAACAAATACTTTCAGGTGGATTCTCTCTCAAACTTGATTTCTGGAAAAAACTGTTTCTGTAGAAATGATTACCATTTTATTGATTATACAAACATAAGATAGAATGGAAATGAGATTTTGGAAACTTTTCCATCCAAAACCTTAAACTTTTTCAGGCTGTCAAAAAGATTTTCGTAACAAACCATATCCAGTGCGTTTGAAGATTGAATATGCGCACAATGTTCTTATTGTATCGTTATCTGATGGTCTTCAGGCTTCTCCACGTTATGAATTGTGTATTCGCTCTGAAAATATATTTCTTCCAAAGAATGGGTATTTCGGTATGTAGTACAGATGAATATCAATAAATTCATTTTATCGAGTTAGTGAAATATTGAAAAATATATATTTCAAAATTCCAATAAGAAATTATTATTCCTTCTCGTGAGAAGCACGAAATGTCTCCTGATTTTTAGGTATTTCCGCTGCCACTGGTGGTTTAGCGGATGATCATGATATTATTGAATATAGCGTATTTTCATTATATACTGATAGGACACCATCGCCTTCAGCTCTTCCACAGGAAGAAAAACAAAAATATGATGCCGAATTTGAACTACAAATGAAAGAATATGAAAAACAACGACAAAAGTAGGAATGTTTTACATAAAATCTTTGACTCGTCAAAATGATTGTGTCCGTTGAATACCTCTTTGTCATGTCGTAATTTATGCTGTTCCAATGGACGGAAATGGAATAAATAAACGCTGTTTTTTAGATTTAAGGAGCAACATCCAGAAAAGGTAAAACCGGACACGCTGGAGGAAGAAATAGCCCAAATATACGAAGATACATCCCAAAGAGAACTGAGGATGATTTTTGAAATGCAAACCAATATTCATCAAATCCTCCAACTTCTAGAAGGCCGCTTACAAGATATAAGGTTTCTTTTCTATTGAATATTGCCTCCGTGTACGAAATTATTTGGATAAAATATTAAAAAACCACGCCAACATCAAAACATTGGTTTTAGTCAACAACAGAATATCCAGTCCTCATACATTCAGCAATGTGCAGCCAAAGCTGCTGGAGCTGGGCCTGCTGGATCAGGCGAAGTGGCTCTAGGTCCTGGAGGCTTTCAGCAGCATGAGAAAAATGAAGCATTGCAGGTCAGTGTTTGATAACTTTCTCCAATGTAATCTCGTCACTTGGTTCTAAGCAGGTTAGAAAACATCTATAGATTTCTTTATAGTCTCTGCGGGATTTAACATCGAATGTTCGAGATATGAAGAGCTATGTAAATGAAATATTTACTCGCACGCATAATCTCGAGCAGAAAATGAGCGCTGGTAATGTGGTAGGATCTTCATCCGGTGGCGCACCTGATCCTGCTTTACGGTCTCTCATTGAAACAATACAAAACGATGTGCGACAAATTAGAACAACACAACTTGGGACGGTAATTATCACTTCGATGTTGCTAGAATTACAGAAACATGAAATACCACCACCTTCCGTCCACTCAGATATTTTTCAATGAAATTTTGAATAAATTTCAGATTTCAATAAATTTCATAAGTTTTCATGCACGGGAATAACTGTGATTTGGCACGTTTCCTTAGGGCACATCATTTGCTTGCCCTCCAAATAATTCCTCAAATGTTTCGCGTCCTCTATCCTTCCTACCACTTCCTCTTACTTCCCACTTCCCTCCCTTCAAACACTAATTATTTTCATTTCTATTTACTAAGTAGTGCTAACATGATATTCTGCTAATGTTCGTTTATTACCGACTTTCATTTCTTCCTCAGCCAAGTGCACAAGTTGCCGATGGCAGTTGCTCAAATGTATCCTGTCTGTCGCCGCCACTTTTCCTGTCTATTATCTTAGCGCAGAGTACAATTATTATCGTCATTTTATGGATAAGGCAAGTTTTTTCAAATATCTATTTTTAATGCATATTCATTCAAGTGAAGAGCGATTTTATATTTCTCAACATTTATCACTTTAAAGAAATGTTCGCTTTGCGATATTTCCAGATTGCTTGTCATTTCAGGGGCAAACCGGAAAAGGCTAAATTTTATTGATCAGATTTGTTTGTCTGTTTCGGGTGAAGTAGGTTTTTTCGAAGGTTTTAAACGACCAGTATATTTCCATGTTGTGTTACATTCATCTTCTTATACTTTCTGAGAAAAAGAAGGCAGCCCAACCAGTATTAATGTATACAGTTTTGATTGCCAGATCAGCAGATTACTGTGTGAACTCATTCTGCCTTCTTTTTAGTTTTGTTATTGGTTTATTCAACATTGCCAGAGGTTGTGATAATTATTAAATAAATTGGCAGTCTGTTGCCTCGTAACATAAATTATTATTTCTAAATTCTTTTTTTTTTTTACACTCTATAAATCTGATAGGTTGCTATTTGAAATCTAATTTTTATAAAGATTCGATGAATTGTCAAAATAAATTGTATTTCTCCGAAATAGTGCAGACCGAGAATTTTCTCTTCGCTTTGCTGTTACTCTATGACGTTGGTTCAGATGAACTACCAGTAGAAAACACACTATACGATTTCCGCACTGGAAGATTTAGTGACTGCTGTCTACGTCATAAATTATTATTGAAATGCTAATGAGATGTATAAGGGGTGTTTACTTCTAACAAAATTAAACAATTTGGATTTGTGGGAGCCCAGCATTGACTAAATCACTAACTGATTGTCGTAAGACTGGCCTGAGATCTATCATCGGAAAATGGTCGATATCATTGAGAATTCTAATCGCACATATTTCACGAAATGCGAGGAAATCATCCGCGACCCTTAAGTATTCCAGAATGTCTTTCAACTTTTGTTCCGAAACAATGTTTGGTTTGCCAAAATTCTCCTGAAAAATTTCGAAAAAGTAGTTTTTTCTTGTTTGATTTTTTTTGCTAATTGAATTTAGAACACAATTCCGATAACCAAAAAATACTGTTACCCGGAAATCCACCATGAAGTTTGGTTCATTTGCCAGTTTCTCTAGTGCCTTACAGGTGACCCATGTACATTTTGCTCTCTTCAAATCACTTCCAACTTTACCCATCACCAACTCATCACCAAAACAATCCATGTAATCGTCCTAAAGAGCTATAGGCTAGTTACAAATGAAAAATTAGACAAGGACAGTTATGAGAAAATCAGACGAAAGAAAAAGAGACGAAAAATTAAAAAAAATTAGGCGACAATTATACGCCGTGTTGAAATTTTGGTAATACAGTGATTTAAGTTTACAAAGAACTACTATATAAAAATTGACAACGCAAATAATAGGGAACTTTCTAACAATCCTAACAACAGAATTCGATCTTTTAAAGTGATTTGCTTCCTCCTCAGCTTTTGAATTTGGTAAAAAAAATGCCTTAGACTGGAAGAGATAACCAAGCAAAAAAAAAATGCCTTAGACTGGAAGAGATAACCAAGCTCATATGCGATTCGTTTCATAGGTTCAATCACTAATGGTTGAGCAGCAAACAGAGCTGCGATCTGCAGAGGTGTAAAATAAGTATAATGCGATGTCTTGTGCTGTGTTATCGTCCGATATCTGAAAGCCGACCACCAAAAATAATGGAAAATCTAATGTAATTAAATAGTCTATTAATTCCTTAACATATGAAGTATGAAATAACCTTTGCCAAGTGCAGTCGTCAACCCCCTTGGTATTGCCGTCAAGTATTTGTCCAAGTACCGTAACACGTCGAGCCTTAAAAATACATTCATAAAGGATTTTTGACTTTCTGAGGAAAAGAGAAATAAAACTTTAAGCTAATAGCCCCATAAACATTCTGAAATTCGAAAACATTATGTGAGTTCTTTCGAAAGTATTTAGTATCTGAAAATACTAAATAACTGGAAAGTTGATAAAATTTAGATTACTTCATCAAAGGCATCCTTAACTGCAGCTGGAACTCGATTACTGCGTAAAATGTACGATACTATGCAGTCCAGCAATAATCCGTCATTGATACCATTCATTCCTATCCCCTCCTGAAAACCTTTCAAAAACAAATTCATTGGAACAAATAGTATACACTTTTCCTTACATCACAAAAAAAAAAATACTCATTATGCAAATATCACATAGCGGTGCTGAAACACATTCGGAATCACATAAAGTTTTAGCTTTAGTGAAGAGATCATGCAGAATAGCAAACTTAGTGACTTCAAATTCTTCTTTCAAGACTTTGCGACATGACATAAATAAATCTCAAAAGAATAAGTCCCAACAATTAGTCTATTAAACAAAAGGAAAAATAACAGACCAATCGATGCCAGCACGGCTTGCCTCTTCTGTTAATCCCTTCATCCATTACATCATCTTCGATGAGAAAAAAGCTCTGAAGAAGTTCTAAACATGCTGCCGTATTTGTCACCACTTCCAAGCGTCCTTTATCCTGATGCCCACCAAGTGCCTTATAAGCGGTCAACAGTAATATACTTCGTTTATATTTGCCACCACAAACTGAGTGGTCGAACAACTGTACTGATAAAACAATCACTTAACAAAACCTACAGTCCATAGACCATTTAAAAGGGTTCATAGAAAAGCTACAATTTCAATTCAAATATGTTTTCTTTCAGCACTTTTGCTAAGAATACAACGCAAACAATGAGTACCACTTTCAAAAGAGATCCGCAATCACAAGCAAACCTTACCTTATCAATTCGATCTATGACGCATTTCGCCTCACGTTCTTGAAGACCAGTGAAGAACTTCTGAACGACAGTTCGCTTAATACCTTTTATAGCATCAACAATCTGTTTCCTACACATACTGCAAGAATTCTTCCCAGTAATGTGCCCACAAGTCAACTCAAACACATGAAATGTATTAAGAAATTACGAAGCATATAATAACTGTCATCTTAAGTATTTCAGAAATGTTAAGCCGTCCAAAATAAAAGTACTCGAAATACCCTCCAGCAATTTCTAACATGTGTAAAATTCAGACTCAAAATACATATTTAATATGAAAACTAATGGTGGATTCATCTCATAGCAGTAAAAGCTTTATAAGTCATCATAAATCAATAAGTGTAGTTAGCGAAAAGAAACCAGCAAATTAAAAAGTACCCTTAAAAGAGAGCAACGGTATACATATGAGACGTAGTACAAATGTCACATGGTGAAAACAAAGTAATAATGGTACCATGAATAAATCTTTACAATAGATAGATCAAATATTAAATGCAGAGGAATGGAATACAAAATAATGGTCTAAGCGTTATGGTTATGCATTAAGCAGCAATGTCTGGACTGGGATCAGTAATCGAATAACAAAACTCCAGACAACACAACATTGTTGTTATTCAACACGGCATAAAATAAATACAGATTAGCATTTGCTTTAACATATTACAAATAAATACAAATTTGACTCAAATATTAGACAAGGAAAGTGCCATATCTACTTGTCCTTCTATTTCTTGAATCCTATCATTAGTGTTTTGATGCTTCCACATCTAAAACCTAATCTGAACAATCAGTATGGTACGTATTATCTATTATACTGACACTGTAACGCAGTACTGAACAACTGAATACAAAAGCTAATTTCCAGAAGCTTCAAAAGTGCAGCACAGAAAACATGAAGGGAAATTATTCAGATAATGGTAACAGAAACAAAAATTTAAGTTATACTGCTTAATTATTCAAATAAAAAGATATATTGCTACCATACGGCCTATTTTAACTAGTCCCACTCTTCATCATCATCAGTTGGAGATTCACTATTACTATCGGAATGTCCCAGAATATGCTCCATCCTACGACGCAATATGGCTGCAACATCGTTCGTTTCTGCAGCTGCCTTTTCTTCTGCTGCTTGTTCTTTCCTTTGCACCTAAAAATCACACCGAAAAATCCAAAATTCATAAGCAATAAAGGCAAGTGTTAAGTTGCACTGCAGAACTACCTCACTTACCTGTTTGAGCTTTATGCCAGACTGTATTTCAGCCAGTAAATTTGAATGTGTATCAGATCCTTGCGCGGTGGAAGTCTCGTTTTTCATTTCTTCCTTATTAGTAAAAGATGCAACAACCACAGGCACTTGTGCAGTAGTTACGGAGGTGGTAGGTGGTGGTGGTGGAGGGGGCGGTGGTGGTGGTGGTGGAGGGGGCGGTGGAACAGAATTAGAGGACGGGGCAACATACTGCATTGCGGGTGGAGTGGGCATCTGACAAACTAGAGAGGTATGCATGAGGGGGGGCGGTGGTGGAGGAAGGTCATCTTCCAGAAGAGAATCGTCTTGCAAGTCAATATCGGCTAACTGATCAACTATTTGGTTTTCGGCCAAAACATCTGATGAATCCTAGAATTTGACATGCTTCGAGAGGCAAAATAAATGTTTAATAAGTGAATGGCAATAAATTCATCCCAAGCAAACAGTCCCATCAACTTTTAATGTTTCCTAAGACCTTAAAAAAACTTACCTCTCTGATAGGTGAAGAAAAAGGGGCAACTGAAGCAGTATTCGGTATCTTTGCGGTGTAACCATTACTAGCCGGCACGCTCATCCCAGCTGGAACGCGAATTTGGTCGACGTGTACTATTTGTGGCGCCTGATATTCCGCCGGAAAATGCAGCATATCTGTTGGGCGTTGTTGTGATAAAGAATATCTAAAAATCTAATGAAAAACGTAGCAGAAGTGACAACATTCGTATTAAGGACCAAAATCGGAACATAAGAAAGAAAAACAAGGAAATAAGATAGGAACAGCCTAACTTCGGGATAGGATCTCTCCCAACATTATTTGCCATGGGCTGACGAAGACGTTTCTTTCTTGGACTTTTATTTTCAGCTAGAGATCTAATAGAACGTCCACGGCGTCCATCACCAACATCTTTTAGCATCTCTTGTCTCCATAAATCGAAGAAATATGACGGATCAGTGTAATACCTACAACATATATTTTATTAATTCAACACCAACAAAATAAATTCAAGGTTTTTATCGTCTACAAATAATATCAAATGCAAGTCATTTCCGTATTCAACCTTATCACTGAAAGAGAAAACGTCTACACAACTAACCTAAGTGCATTCTTCTTATCATCTCTGTAAGGATTCAGAGCATCTAGATTGGGAGGTGGATCACAGGCAGCATAACATTCTGCTAAAGCTGAGGGCAGTGTCTGGCGATCCAATGTATGCTGATCGATTAAACAGCTACTTTTAAATGGTTTTCGCATATGTAAGTCTTCGAGTGGTACTGGAAAATGGTCCCGATATTATCACAAATACACATAATGTTGGAATAGTAACAACACTATGGAAGCAGTATCTTATGAAATCAGTAATAACATATTTCCATTCATTTTCTAAACTGTGTTCTTATCAATCTAATCACTTAACCTACAAAAGTCAGAGAACCTTGTTCTTGTGTGTAGTCCAATTGTGCCACTTTATGTGTCAGTCTCTCAATCCTCTGTGACAAAGTATTTGTTTTATGGTCCAATTTTATGGCTTCGTGATAAACTTCACCAAAAATATGTTCAGCATGCCGGCTTAGCGAACTCAGTTGTCGAATTAGGTTAGCTAAGGTACCATTGGCAACGCATTCCAATTCATCTTGTTGTATCGATGACGGCAAACGATGGAGACTCACGGCAACCGGTGAGATAGCACGCCTCGTCAGAGGCATCTGAAACAGACGTCAAACTTAGAGTTTTATTAGTTTCTGACTTTTCCAACCAGTAACTTTCCCTCAAGATAATACTCTCCGGACTACCCTAGTGGTGCGATAGTACAGTATCCCCGAGTTATCCTGGAACAACCAGCTAATACAGTGAATCAACCACCTTGGGAAACAAGTCAAGAATACCTCCAGAAGGAGTACGCAGAGTGAGATGCCACAGCATTGTAGCGAGTGGGCTTAGATCTGGGTCGCTACAGTAGTTGGGGTTTCTGGGGAAACTCAGATGGCGAACAGGAAGCGCCTGTGGCATGTAGGTACTTCGCGTTTCTCGGGCACTTGTCAAGTTGGGAAATGTGAGATACAGAAATCCCGGGATACTCTCAGCTCTATGTTTCACTGCCACGTTGGTCCATTAACAAGACATCACAACCACCAACTAAATACGCTGCTTCCATTACAAGTTTGCAGAATGTCTGCACGGTGCGGAAAAGGAAAGAAACGGAGGAGAAGTGATAAGGAAGGAATTTCCAAGAGTGATAACGACGATAAGGGAAATGCGAAGGATTTGTCGCCGATGGGATGCTTCACGAAGGAAGGGAGTGATGGGCAGGAAAGAGGAGGAAGTGTCGGTCACACGATGGACGGGAAGATGAGGAAGGTTGGAAAGAATGTCGGAAAAATCAAAATTATTACTTGGAACGTTGCTGGCCTAAGGGCATGGATCAAGGTCAGTTTAATTTTGAATGCTGTAAAATTTTCGGAAATCGAGTGGCAGTTAAATCGGGCACTTGCGGCAGTGTCATATTTAAGGTCAAACACTAGTTTTTTTGAGTTATGCATCGTTGATTACATTTGTTTTTTCAACATCTAGATTCATTTTGAATAAAACGTCTTACAATTTTTTCACAATCTCCTTTTCAGTTTTCAATTTCAGAAAAACGGATGTACTGCTCTGGTTAAAGAAAATCCGGATATTGTTGCTTTGCAAGAAACGAAATGTTTGGAAGTTCCGAATGAACTGAAAGATGGTTACCACAGTTTCCTAAATGCTTCAGAACGGTCAGGTCAGGGTGGTGTACTGCTGCTTACAAAAGAGGAGCCATTAAAGGTTACAGTTCACTTTTTCATAGTAAAACTTTTAAAATATAAAAACTGTTGCATTATTATTGTTTAATCTCTTCATTCACATTATTGTTAATATTTTTGAAATCTCTACTAGTTTTAGGTAGCATGTACTTTTGATGATAATTCTGGTGTCGATGGGAATGGTAAAGGACGGATTATTGTTGCTGAATATGATAGTTACTATTTAATTAATGCTTATGTTCCTAACAGTGGCCGCGGTTTAGTAAATCTCGGCAAGCGGAAAGTATGGGATGATTACTATTTCAGTTTTATTAAAAAGCTTGATTCGAAAAAGCCTGTTGTATATGTTGGCGATCTAAATGTCGCACATCAAGAGATTGGTGAGTACTTCAAATATCTGCAATAATTGAAAGTGATATTGAATATTCCGAGACGAGCACTACATTTTCTGATGAAAGCTTTCTGCCATTCGTTTACATCGATCTTGCCATTTAGATTTGGCAAATCCAAAAAGTAATCATAATAAGACAGCTGGATTCACAGATCAAGAACGAAATGACTTTACTCGACTACTTGATGCTGGTATTTATTATCTTCGTGTTTCGTTGCCGTGAAAAAACAGTCGGATGATTTCAACACTTAGAGTTCGTTCACTGTCGAATTTGTTATAGGATTCGTGGATGTTTTTCGAAGGTTGAACCCAGAAAAAGAAGGCGCTTACACTTTTTGGTCTAACATGCACAATGCAAGGGAGAAAAATGTCGGTTGGAGGTTAATTTTTTCGCTGCATCTAATTCTTTTTTTTTTGTTTCAGAACATTATTTTATCAACTTATTTATAAATAGTATAGTTACTGAATTATGATAAAATGAACTACGGATTTAATTTAAGCCTTCGAAAAGATTTTATATTTTAGGCTCGATTACTTTGTAGTTAGTGAACGAATTATGAATAAAGTGAAGGAATGCGATATTCTCTCCTCCATCAAGGGAAGTGATCATTGTCCCTTAAGTCTTACTATTGAACTTTGAGAAGATTACCCGCAAATGTTTCTCCTTTATTAACCTTATTCTAACGATTATTTTGAAGTTTCGGAACTTTCGTTTTTTATGTCACTTTAAACAATTTTCAAATGATATCTTATAAAAAGCATCTAAGATCTCATTCCCACTACACTCAACTATTGTATTTTGCATGTTGTCTGTTCTTTCTTATTTTTTATTTCTTTTTCTTCTTTATTTCTCTCAGAGGCAACTGCTCTTAACCTGTTGTTGCATGTGATGCTGCAACAGATATTCTGTTGAAGCTATAACACTGTATCTGAATAAATTTTTATCGGATTATCTGTATGGCACTATAAAAATAAAGGCTTTTATCAAAATTATAGACTTTAAAGTAGGATATATCATGTATCATCAGAATTCCACTTAATGACAGTTATTGTTTACGCTGCAAAATTCACAAATGGGTCTAGTCACACTCCAGGAAATTTTGTGCTTTTTTTTCTTGCTTGCCTAACATTAAATCAAGGGTCACATTTATTGCTCTAACACAATACGTTAAAAGTACTGAAGAGCTGAATTAATTGTATGTATTATCATTTATATGTGTAGAAGAACCAGAGAGGGAATAAGGAGAACGAAAAAGCAGTAGGTGGCGCGATTGCGTCGTGTAATGTTGACTTTTCGGTGGAATGGTTGTTTGAAGGAGTGATGGCGATGTAGTAACCTTCCAACAACACTTCCTATCCAAAGACACCTTTCTCTTTCACCTCGCATCAGGTATGTGTAATACCTTTCGGTCGGACTGTTTATTTCTCTTATGTCACCTTTAAATAGCATTTTGCTCCAACAAATGTCCAGTCCATTTACTGCGTCTTCTTAACCTTAATTAATCATCACCATACTGACGATACAAAGGTGTGTGGTTATACCACCACAATACTTCATCACTTTTGTCGATTTGTTCCATTTAATTATTGTATTTTGAATTCAATAGTAAATTTCACGCTGCTTTGTCGAACCGTTCCTTCAAATGAAGAAACCTTTCAGAGTTATGCTTAGTAAGTGCATCGACTATAAGTTATTATAATTATATAATTATAATGTTGCTGAATACCCATTGTTTCTTTTAATTATCTCTCCCAGTCTTACCTTTTTTGGTGAAGTTATACCCCTCTTTCTTTTCTGAAAAGCAGTGAAGATGTTTATCGGTACTTGATCGATTGAAGGCGAGATAATCGTTTTTCATAACTAACTATTCAGTTTATTACTGCTTGCTTTTTTAATTTGATTAATAGTCTTTTTTTCTTAAAAATTCTTTGCTATTCAAGTCTTCGTTTTTTAAATTTATTGTAAACAGTCTGCTTTCACATGCCATTCAGAACCGTTATTTTTTCTTCTATCACAGACTTTGCACTTCATTCTATGTTTTTAAATGGATTGGAAGCTGGATGTGAACAATTGATACTACTCATGCTATGAATTTCATTTAGTACAAGATTCTCTTTACCAAGCCTTACAGGTGATAAGGGACGAGATTCTATTCCTTATCACAGTTAATACAGATAGGCATACATCCCAGTTGCTGTGTTCTTATTTGACTCAAAAACTAATGTTCCATTCCGGAACAATTTCAAGGTCTTCAACTCTCTTTTAAGAGCTGTTTCTTACTCCGACTGATCAGCTTCTTTCCAACACTGCATTCTGCTGGGACNCTACTGAATAATTTTAAGAGCTTCTGTTTCTTACTCCGACTGATCAGCTTCTTTCCAACACTGCATTCTGCTGGGACATCGTTGGAAGCATGTCTTGCTTCTCGATCAAAATCAGAGCAGATGAAGGGAAGTGATGAAGTTCAGAGGCACACATCATTCCTGTTGTGAATCACTCTCCATCTGATAAATATTTGCTGTTCAGTCGGCTACCGAATGATTCTTTCTTCATTTGTAGAAAAAGATCTTGCCAACTTTTCCGTTCCATTTCTGTTAGCAAAAGTTATGCGACCACCTGAGCTTACATTCATTAATACCTACCTATTCTGATTAATGTGACGAGAGAGCTTGTCCAGCTATTCTTCTTAACCAATAAATCAATATTCTCGAGTCAATCATATTTTTATTAAGATACGATAATGCGTCTTGCGATGGAAATATTGATACAGCGAGTTTTTATTCTTATTTCACATTTAATGTCTTCTTTTCTCGCATTATCATCAGCAAAAAAACGATACAGATAATAATCCAATAAGAATTGTGTGTCTTTTTGTTGTTTGTCTACGTAAATCTGCTGCACACATAATAGTGCCTTGTTGCACCATTGAAATCTATTCAATAAAAATATCTTTTAATTTAAATTTCAAGTGCTTTATTTGCTCAACAAGTTTAGCTGTTCAAAATGAAAGTCATTTTGTTGAGCGAATGAAACATTTACTCAAAAGTAATTCTCTTCCATCATTCCCTTCTTACATTTCTATTAAACTATCTTGCTTCATTTCTGTCCAATGTTTGAATTGCGTTAGGCATAATATCGTGGAAGTAACACGAAAGCTGACTGCTTTCTGGAAGTACAGAAGTTACGTTTAGGTAACACAAGGTAAATGGGCTACTTGGCCTTTCTGCCGCATTTTTTCACAACTATTGTCATCCTAACAATTTATTTGAATGAGACCAAAACGGCAGAACAAGAATATGATAACTATCAAGAATTTGCTGTTGTGGAAGGACGTAAGCTTATATCTATTCATTGTTGTTATTGCCCTAGTCTCATTTTATTGCATCTCTTTACACCCTTCGGTAAACAGTGAATATTTTTAAAGAGTAGACGAAATTTCTTTAAGTTATCCCTGCTATATTTTAATGTAAATTGTGCAGAGCATGGTCTTTTTCCAACAATTTTCAATTTGGCAACAAATGCACTAATTTATGCCGATGCTACCTGTGGCCAGCAACGTCGTGAAATCTATTGTAAATTAGTGGAGCATGTCTTCAACAGGTTTAATTTCACAAATAACGGTTTTTTTTTTATTTAAACGACGAGAGAAGAAACAGGATTTTCGACTGAAACTTGATGGGGTTGCATACTTCTCGGCAAGCTGATGACCACCTGCACCCTTTCATTATCTCTACTTACTGTCTGCAATTAATTTATCTACAGGCAGCCTCAGTGTGATGTGTGTGACGCAAATGATGTCCGAAAGCGACATCCAATTGAATTCGCAATCGACGGTACTCGACGATGGTGGCAGAGTCCATCGTTGGCTAATGGACTTGATTACGAACGGGTCAACATCACTATTGACCTGCGACAGGTGTCGTTTATTGTCATCATCTTTTCTTTCGTGCTCAAGCAACACGTAATTAAATTATAATGAATGAAACTTACTGCCGCACACTTAAAAGGAACAGTCTAGTCTTAGAATCACTGAAAGTGGATTGGTTGTTTGCTAGTTTAACAGTATTATTTAAATCTTCACTTAGCGAATTTAAGTGACGAAATAAACTGAAATACTGAAAAAAAAAGTAAATTTCAAGGAATATCAAGTGGCATATGTTATTGTGAAAAGTGCGATTGCGCCACGACCTGGAACTTGGGTACTGGAGAAATCGCTTGATGGTACTAACTATCAGCCTTGGCAATACTATGCAGTCAGTGATACTGAATGCTTGCGACAATTTGGCCTACCAGCAACTACTGGAGTGCCACGATTTACACGGGATGATGAGGTTTATGTTAAATATACTCCTCAAGCACAATTTATCTCTAGACTGCTCCTTTCCGCACTCAAATTCTGATTTTTTTAAAATTTAGTCATATCCTTTCATCTGATATTGTCCATTATAATTTTAATACATAATGCATTTCAAACTATAGATAATATGTACATCGTACTATTCAAAACTCGATCCGCTCGAAAATGGCGAGATTTATACGTCCCTTGTAAACGGACGACCATCTGCTGAGGCTGCATCTGAAACTTTGCAGGTCGTGAAACTGGAATTTTGAAATTGAAATTTTTCAGTCTTCTTCAATTCAGTCTTGAAGTTTTCAATCCATTTTAAGAAAAAAATCTTGCTAGCTACTTCTGTTACCGCTAACTACTCCTTTAATTGAAATTAATCTGGATGTGAAAAAGAAATTACTTCAGCAGTTTACTCGAGCTCGTTATGTACGGTTGCGTTTGATGAGCTTACGGACATTGAATGCTGATTTAATGATTATCAATCGACGTGATAAGAGAAACAGATTGGATCTATCAGTTACAAGACGATACTTCTATGCTATCAAAGATATCAGCATTGGTGGCCAGTGCATTTGCCATGGACATGCGGAAAGTTGTCCACCTGATCCGGTCACCGGGGTAACCCTTCATCCACGAATTAGCATGGGGTCATCAGTAGTTCAATATGACTTGTTCACCTGTCCCCATGAATTCCAACTGACAAGCAAACTTTTCATTAATTATCGATTTGATAAGCTTTTTAGGCTATATTCTAAACAAATTGAAGCCGGTGGCAACATCTTCAACATCGCTTAATTAGGTAATCTATAATTTTCAGCAATCACGTTGTGAATGTCGTCACAACACGTGTGGCGAATCTTGTAGCCAATGCTGTCCCCTATACAACCAACTTCCGTGGCGTCAAGGAACACAATCTCATCCGAATATCTGCCAGCGTAGGTTCAATTCATTGCACTTGAAAATTCAGCCCAACCTGTCTTTAACTTCATTATTTAATTTAGCCTGCCAGTGCTTTAACCACGCCACCCGTTGTGAGTACGATGAAGAAGTGGAACGACTTGGTCTAAGCGTCACTCCCGAAGGTGTCTTTGAAGGCGGCGGAAGATGCGTCGCTTGCAGAGTGAGTGAGCTTTTTCCATTTCTTTTCATAGTTCCATTGATTGATCTTCAGGTAATGTCAGCTCTAGCATCTGTGTTCATTTAAGCACAACACTGATGGAATAAACTGTGAACGGTGCAAGTGGACGTACTTCCGACCTTCTGGAGTCACGCACTACCGAGAAGATGCGTGCCGACCCTGCGACTGCGATCCGATCGGTTCCGAACATAATAACTGCGTTAGAGATGAGACTAGTGCAGATGGTGACCAAGTAAGTTACTAGCACAAATAACTGTGAGTAGGAATGGATTCAGATAGCAGCAGTTCATACCACGGCTGACAGTACTGCATTTTGAGTGTAGGCTGATATTTTTTTAATTTAAATTCAATTTGTTAGAAATTGTCATGCAGAAGCCAGGCGACTGTATTTGTAAACCGGGATTTGGTGGACGACGATGTGATGTTTGTGCCCCGGGATATCGGAATCACCCGGTGTGTGAGCCCTGTCCTTGTAATAGAGCTGGTTCTTTGAATTTTGATACTTGTGAAGAGGAGCAGTGCATCTGCAAGTCGAATGTAGAAGGTCTTTATTGCGACCGGTGCAAAGTTAGTTTCGAATTCTTTCAGTACTCTTCCAGTAGTAAGGTTACTAGAGTAGCTACAGTCTATGTCCAATATCCAGTTCATTACCAAGCCAAAAGTTGCAGTATCAGTGTTTTGAAGTAGGACTGAACACTTGATAATTAACTTTGTTACAGTAAATATGGTATGCAGTAATTAGCTGTGTCTGAAAGACAATGAGCAACCAGCAGATTACTTTTATTTTGTGCTTATTTCTGTAGAGTTTTTAGGAAGGTACAATCAATCTGGATATTAAAAACCCAGACGGCTGTCAGCCTTGTTTCTGTTTTGGTCTTAGCAAGGAATGTTATGAAAAACAGTGGATCCGAGGAGAGGTATCTCTGACTTCTATTTAAAGGTCAATAGCTATTACAGAGTTTCTGAAAATCAGACACTCTCAGTCTTGCTGCATTTCAGCTTGTTTCTCTTTTTTTTTCTGACTTACTGAACTTTGCTTTTAGAATAGTTGTAGACACTGAATAGAATATACTGACATAGAGATGCTTAAAACTCTGTAACCAGTCGTATCATGCTTCGTCATCACTTGTCAGTCTCTTTCGAATATTATAATATTTTATGCCTTCGAAAAAGACTTCCTTCTTTCATTTAATTACCTACTCTGAGATAATTTACTTCTTTTAATTGCTTAGTCTGAGAGAGTAAGAAGTCAAAAGAGTTAACAGCTACTGTGTAACTTCATAGATACGAAGCAGTACGGGTTGGGTGCTAACTGATTTGATGGGTGAAAGAATGGTTGCACCTGCATCAGAGAATGGAGTACTGATGTATACCAACATCGAGCACCGAAATAATGACTTATACTATTGGAAAGCACCGAAGGAATTTAATGGTAACATGGTACGCGTATGTTCCCTTCCTTTATTTCAACCCATTGAATTTAGATATTCCATGAATCCGTCCTAATAATTTCTGGTGAGAGGAAGGAAATGTACCATTAATCAAATGCTATCGGGACAGAATTTCTCTGGAACTGCGATGATGAAGTGATAGGTCTAGAGAGATGCTTTATGCTTCAGTTTAGCAACAGATGAAGTTTGCTTCGTTATTTCAGTTGAACAGTTATGGTGGAAATCTTCAGTACTATGTATACTTCGTACCGATGGGTAATGGACAAGAGACATCCATTGCCGATGTCATCATAGAAGTTGGTTAGATTAAATCAGCAATTTCCTATCTGCAAAAGTTTACCTGTGATTTCTACAGGTGCTGTAGGATGATGGAAACAGAGAAAAAGAAAGATTAAACAGAAAGTGAAGGATTTAATTGAGAATATGGTCTGTGGTTACCATTATCATCACTAAAAGGATCTACTTTCAGGGTAATGGAATAAAATTAGAATATTACAGTCGGCAAAATTTTTTCCCTAGAGAAAATATTAGTATTCAAGTACCAATGAAGGAAGGTGTCGGGTGGTACAATTCACATATGCGTACACTCATTGATAAGCATGATATGATGCGTGTCCTTGCTGATGTTAACACAGTGATGATACGCGCGGCATACAATCAGGAACAAATACAGTCAAGGTAGTCACTTCAATCGGGTTACTTCGTTTAACGTTATCGGTTAGCTTTGTACGTTTTATTCAGTAGTGACATATTGATAATATTATATCTGATAAATGGGTAATTATTTTAATGAATTTTACTACAAACATATTTTTGATTTCATTCAGTTTACTTCCTAATTACCTTTCTTCAGTATTTACGGACTTACATTGGATACAGCGATTGAGCCGAAAAGTACAATTGAGATTGCAGAGGAACTGATAAAGCGATCCCAAATCTCTGATGCACTGATGCGTGGTGTCGAAGTATGCAAGTGTCCTGAATATTACGCAGGAAATAGTTGCGAAGTGAGCAATTTATATCTGGAAACAGTCACACTCATTTTTGCTTAGGTTTTCACTATCACGCTTATCATTCTTATTATTCTTCTGTTTAGCGTTGTACACCAGGATATCGGAGAGTGAACAACCAGTTATTCGGTGGTAGTTGCGAGAAATGTAACTGTGAAGGACATACATTTGAATGTGATCCCTTCACTGGTGACTGCATCAGGTGTGAAGTAAGTAATATTGTATTTAATTACATGCAGACACAAAATCTATCAATTTTATCTCTTGACAACATTTATTGGAAAGTTTGGCATAGTTTATCACGTAAATTATGCATTGAAAGTTTATTCAATTATAAGAGGATTTTTAGGACTGTATTTGTTCATATTACTTAAAGAAAACAAGGACAGAACTGTTTTGGCTGCCTGTTTTTTAATTATAATTTCACTTCACTTTTAATTATTAATTTCTATTACTACAGCACAATACCACTGGTCGTCGGTGTCACCAGTGTTTGCCGGGGCACTACGGAAATCCATCCCTAGGTGGCGAACTTGGTCAGTGTCGTCCATGCGCTTGTCCAACTATCGAGAACAGTCATTCCTCACAGTGTACTCTAACCCAACTTGTTGTTGGAGGTGCGGCAGCTTACGGTGAAGACGCGTACGTCTGTACGGCGTGTCAACTTGGCTATGATGGCAATAAATGTGAAATGTGAACTTTTGATAATTTCTCTTGACAAGTGAGGTTGACTCCATCACATTCTTCAAAAGCTGCAACTAATAAAACTGGACTTTTTCAGTCCTCTGACGTAAATAAAAACAAAAAAATAAATGAAACTTTTTTGCAGTTGTGCCGATGGTTTCTTCGGGAATCCGTTAGAGAAGAATGGTACTTGTGAGATTTGTGACTGTAATGGCAACATCGACCCAATGGCTATTGGAAACTGTGATCGAGAAACAGGGAAATGCTTGAAATGCATCTATAATACGGCTGGCGATCACTGTGAAGAATGCAAGGAGAATCATTGGGGTAATCCGAAGGACAAGTCTTGTCGACCTTGCGGGTGTCATCCCAGAGGCGCTCGTTCCGCTACATGTGACAAATCAACTGGCGCCTGTGATTGCCACGATAATTACGTCGGTGTGCAGTGTAATCGATGCAAGGTTAGTAGGAAGAGATTATAGGCGCATCTAGACTTTTCATTTGCTTAGAGGGAACTAAGATTCGGCGTTTTCTTCTTTTTGCAGGATGGGCACGGTGACACTGAAAACATGTGTCCAGCTTGTAACTGCAACATCACTGGCTCCTTCAGCGGCGAGTGCGATGAAGTATCTGGCCAAGTTCGTTTTTTCACAATCCACTTCACAATTAAAACGATATGATTTCTTGTGGTATCAGAAATCATTATGAAATCCAGTGCAAATGCTTTGCATGATGAGGGACTTTCACCTGTCTAACAAAATCCATTTCAACAATAACTCAATTAGGGGAACGTCTCAAAACTGGCATCGAAAACCTCTTCGAAAAATTTCACTTATACTATTATTTGAAACATAGTCATAAAATTTCTAAAGAATGCCACTGAGCGAGGAAAAGTTAGAGCTATATTTCTTCCAGATTAAACGAATCTGCACAATCGTGCAAGGAAAACTTTTTCAGTGCGCTTGCAAGAC
This sequence comes from Setaria digitata, assembly GCA_003640385.1. Lineage (NCBI taxonomy): Eukaryota > Metazoa > Nematoda > Chromadorea > Rhabditida > Setariidae > Setaria > Setaria digitata. The sequence goes on from RCAB01000091.1 coordinate 74,678, forward strand.
AGGAGTGTTTGGGAAGCAATGTGACATGTGCAGAGCAAGTTATTTCAATTTCTCCGAGAACGGTTGTCAGTTTTGTCACTGCAATGCTTTCGGTGCAGTGGATGATGGTCGATGTAATAATATCACTGGGAAGTGTGAATGTCGAGAAAATGTAGATGGCAATATGTGCGAGAAATGTGCCGATGGTTATTTTAATATAACTAGTGGGCAGGGATGTCAGGTTGGTGATACTGTTTCTGTTTTTTTTTTTCAAACTTTTTAAATTTACCCGAGTTTTCCAGTTTTTATGCTCACTTTATGTCACTGTCGATATACCTTAATAAAAATTATCAGGTATGTGACTGCGATCCATTAGGCTCAGAAGGTATTCAATGTGACACCCATACTGGCCAGTGCATTTGCAAATTTGGAGTCACTGGATTAAAGTGTGACAAATGCGCACCGAATCATTTTGGTTTGGATTCGAATGGGTGCAAAGGTTGTCTAATTATTTTTCTTTTTTAATTGGCTCCAAGTTTAAATAATTCAAAGTTCAAATGATTGTAGCAGCCACAACACTTTTATCGTTTTTTCCAGAATGTCGTGTATGTCCAGCGCCCGGTCACATTTGCGATTCGGTAACTGGAGATTGTGTCTGTCCACCTAACACACGTGGGGAAATGTGTGAGAAATGTACCAATAATGCTTGGAATTATGATCCTTTGAACGGTTGTACACTATGTGATTGTTCCGGCATCGGAGCTGATGGACCGAATTGTAATTCTGAAACTGGGCAGGTAAACAGTTATTGAGCGATGCATCAAATGTATAAGTGAAAATATTGCTAAACCATTAGTACTCATTTTCAGTGCCGTTGTCGGGTAGGTTTTGTTGGCCTAAAATGTGATCGCTGCACTCATGGACATTTCAATTTTCCCCAATGCAAACCCTGTAACTGTGATATGTCAGGAACTGATCCAGCAACTTGTAAAGATGGTGGTTGTCTTTGTGATGAGCAAGGCCAATGCACCTGCAAGGTACAACCACTTTGTATACTCGTTCAGTTCTTCAGAATTCCTGCCGACGTTTACACTGCCGTAGGTGATGAACCGACATTGCAGTATGCGATGCTGATTATCTGTCATTTTTTTCAGAAGAACGTAGTAGGATTGAAATGTGATGGTTGTGATGCATATAGCTTTAGCTTGGAAAAAAACAATGCATTGGGATGCACTGATTGTTTCTGCTTCAATCGTACTAATTTTTGTGTGCAAAGTAGTTTCGTGTGGCAGCAAATTTATGCACCAGATCGACAGGTAATAAATATCTTTGACTATAAATTATTTCACTTATCACTTCTGTTGCACCGTATCAATTCCTTGCAATCAATTATATTTTTATAATATGATTTCCAATGTTTCTATCTGATGAGATAAATTCATCACTCCAAAATTTTTTTTACTAAATTTCTTGAAATAAAAAGTGCGGCAAGAAACCTAACTTCTCTCCAATTTAGGTAATATTCTCAGAACCATGGGAATATTATACACGTAAGCATAATTTAAATGTGCTGAAAGAGTATCCATTAATATACAACAGTTATCCGACAGATATCACACCTCTCTACTGGTATGTTTAGATAATATCAGTATGTTTGTGAAAATTGATTGTACACACATAAAATAAAATGGTCTGTTGCAAAAGCATCTCATGAATCTGGAAATCCCGAGCGTTATTGAAAAATTTTCGAATAAATTCACTGTTTTCGAAATGACTTTTTTGAATAAAATGAAAAGTGTAAGGGAGTAAGATCTATTATTTTCTGGAGGATAACAAGTATGTAAATGCGATAGACAAATTTTAGGCCTCTTCCATCCAGCTTTCTTGGTGATCGAACAGCATCCTATAATGGGTTCCTTCGTTTCACAATCAAAAATGATGATAATTATCGCGGTATCGCTAATTTGATACCTGATTCACAACATTTCCGTCTCTTCCCACAAGTTATCTTGGTAAAATTTGCTTTTGATTCTTGCTTCCATGTAAAAAGAACGAAAAAAAAAGAAATATGAATTATTTAGTTAAATTTGGCTTAAAATTTAAGTCATCCATGTGTATTTTATTTGGTATTAAAACTTCTCCAGTTATCAGGTTGGCAATCATCGGATCATTCTGGAGCATACACCTGAAGAAGTAAAAGAACTGGGACGTTACAAAATTCGAATTCATGAAAATCAGTGGCGTTCGCGATTGAGTCCCGACGTGCCAGTAACACGGAAGCAACTGATGATCGCCTTACAAAATGTACAGGCCATCTACATCAGAGCTACATACAGTTACCCATCCACGTAATTTTTCAAATCATTCCATCTTATATTGGACAGCAAGAAACTGTAGAATGACTTTGACAGTTTGTCAGCTTGTTAGCAATAGAAATTAGCAAATGAAGAAGTGTTTTCCAGAGGCGATACAGCTTCTATCCACGAAATCAGCATCGATGTCGCAGTTTGGGAAAATACTACCGATGCTGCAAATTCAGTGGCGATTGGTGTTGAGCAATGTGAATGTCCGCAGGGTTACGCCGGTAATTCATGCCAGGATCCAGCCGAAGGTTACTGCCGGAAAAGACAACCTGAATTCTTGAACAGCCCGGATGATTTGGCATTGGTGGGAGTACCACAACCATGTGCTTGCAATGAACACTCGGCAACATGTGAAGCAGAAACTTGTAGATGCACTGTAAGGATATGCAGCTCATTGAATTTTTTTTGTTTTGAAAATGGCTAAAACTTCAGAATCCTGCAGTCTCTTGATTCTAGAATCTGAAGTTAACCTTTACGTTGTCATCATTCCTCAGAGTTGTTATTTTAGAACTGTGAGCACAATACATACGGTGATTACTGTGAGCTATGCAAACCAGGCTATCAGGGAGATGCACTGCTTGGCGGGGTCAATGCGTGCACAAAATGTGCATGCCCGTTGCCGGACAACAGCTTCAGTGAGACTTGCCAGAAGGTGAGCCATGGCCGAGGCTACATATGCGACGCTTGCAAGCCTGGCTACACTGGGCTCTACTGCGAGAGCTGTCTTACTGGCTACTATGGCAATCCGAACATGGTTGGCGGTACGTGTGAGGAATGTGCATGCCATCAGCATGGCTCAGTCCACGAAATTTGCGACCAGGCAAGTTCTTTTCACAAATAGAACCTGAGACTACTCATGCCAGACCTTGTAGTTCGTTAGCTATGTATACTAAATTCAGGCCACAGGGCAGTGTGAGTGTCGGCCAGGCTTATCCGGTCGTGACTGTTCCGTATGCAAGGCCCGACATGCATTCATCAACGGTGTCTGCACCTCATGCGATCAGGGATGTACTCATGGTCTGATGAAGGAAATGGATGATCTGGAAGAAGCAATGAGAGGGCAAAATTTCACTAATCTAAAACCGATACCATGGAAGCGTGTTGCTCGAATAAGTAATACAACGAAAAGTATGCTTTTTTCAATATTGTCCATTTTGATGGTTGCTTTCCAGGGCTAAAACTAGCAATAGTTAATGGCATTAGCCCGAAATCTGAGTAGACAATGCTTCAAGTGAAATATCAAGTCATTATAATACTTTGAACGAAATATACAAACCAAGTAATTATTTATTCTAGATTTACGATTAGTTTTGGATTCAGTACATTTGGGAAGTACCACTGATAAGGATCCATCGGAAGCAGATTTTGGTGTAGATGGTAATTTTTTCGATGAAGTTAACGGATTGATGGAACAGGCGAAATTTTTGTTAGAACGAACTAACAAATCAAAAAATACCCTGCAAAGGAGCACAATCAGAACTGAGGAAATGTCTAAGAGAGTCCAAGGACAGGATAGAATTCTTCGTAATGTCGTCAATCAATTACGAAATTACATAGAATATGGATTTGGGAAGCAGGACAACTCACAAATCAGTATTTGGATCCAAGACGCACGTACTTACGTGAACGCTATGAAAGAAAAAGAAATCTACATCGAGAAACGTTATAATCGCGGAAATACTGATTTCGAGTTAGTCTATTTAAATATTTTTAAATTTTAGTTTACTTTAACGAATTGACTGGATCATTTTGCAGAAATGAACTATATTAGTTTAAAATATAATTATTTATCATAGGAAGAAATTATAAATTTGAGGTCATGCAAATAGTTGAAATAGTTCCAATGATGTAACAAAAGATTTTCCTTGGGACAAGCTTCAACAGCCTGTTTTTAGAAAATCGGAAAATCTAATGAAACTGATAACATCACGGATGTTAAACGATACTTCATTCGTTGAATTGCGGGAACAACTGGACATGTTCGGACAGTGGCTGAATGACTATCGAGATACAATCTGGGATAATGCCCGTCAGAATACCGTATCTGCTGATAAAATAGCAACTATTGTGTCGAAACGTGTGGATCGATTTAATGCCGTGAAAGCAAACATTACTGAGCTGCTGGCGAAAGCAACAGATGAATTAGGGGAAGCGGAAAACAAAGTTGCGGTGGCTAAAACAGAAAAAATCTTGAATATATTTGATGATTTCAAGGTATTTGATATAATATTTGAAATCAAGAAATCTATTAAAAGAAAAAGCATGCACTTACAATTAAATAGGATTAGAAGAGCGTTCCGTTGGAATTTCTCGCCAACATGTAAATTACAACAAATGTTTGCCAAATACAAATGTAATGATTTCGTTAGTAATTTCGATTTCTTCCTCTATCATAGTGCAGGCAGTTTTTATTTGCAGCATGTCAATGAAACGCTTTTACCAGAAGTAGATGGAATGACAAAAAAATGCCGCGATGAAGCTGACAAATATGGACAACTTTTGGATGAATATAGCCAAGAGTATGTGGAGAAAAGTGAACGTCACGCAGAAAAGCTGGAACAGGAAGCTCAAAAACTGAGAAAGTAAGGGATGGCAAACTTGTGAAAGATTTCATTCCGTGCAAAGCAATAAATTTAACTCCTTTCTCAACACCTTTTCGGATTGCTTTTCTCTTAATTTTTTTTCATTGCTTTTTTCTGCATCTTTCCTGCAAAGTTACATTACTTCAGTTCTTTTGCGGATACGAAAAATGCCGCAGCAGATCCTCTTCGAGCATCCAATGCTTACAAAGAAATTTTGAAAGCTTTACGGAATGCTAGTAATGCGGCAGAGGGAGCGAAGAAAGCAGCGGAATTTGCATATAGGGATGCGGATTCTAAGTCTGAGACTTCAATGGTTAATATGGCATTGCAAGCCAAGAACCACAGCATTGCTATTAAGCTGCAAGCCGATCAACTTAGCGTTAGAGATCTGGAAAATGAGCGTTTGACAACTGTCGTGACAGCAAGCCAACTGAATGAAACATTACAGAGTGAAATGAAACGGAAGCTAATGATAAGTAAGTATGAACTGTTAGTAGTAAGAAGTGATATCACTGCTCTCTTCTGTTGATCATGAAATTGTGCTAGGTATCATATATCATGAGGTCGGAGACAGCATTAGTTTGTTCCAGTTGTCGCCCATAAGTCTTTTTTTTCCGATCTCCACCAGCAGTTATGCATAAGTCCTTGTTTTTCGAATTACTCTTGATCTTGAGTTATATACGAATTCTAGCTTTTAAAATAATTTGTGATTCAGGTGAACAGTATCAGTCATTTGATGACCAGCACGATCGTATGACGGGATTGATCAGTGTAGCTGATGATGCGGAAAAACGGGCTAAAAATGTTCATCAGAAAATGCGGGAAATATCTATTGAAATTGACACTATGCACGATGCTGTTTCGAAACTGAAAGGTTTTGCTGGCGAGGGTATTCGGAATATTACTGATGACGGTAAATTATGCTCGGCAAATGAACTGTTTCATTATTATTGACGCTTTTAATCGCAAAAACTGTAAATGAAATGAGTGATGTCTGAAGTCACAAAACAGTAGCATCTTTTTTTTTTCAATTCTTGTTCAGTAAATCTCTTGCAGCTGTTACTGCTAATTAACTACTAGCTTAGTGTGAAAATTATTAGTAATAACATACAAAGTTCTTTAGTACGCGAGGCTAATCGAGGAGCACAAGAAGCAATGAAAAGGGTTTCTGAAGTGAAAGAGCAAACAGATGAGGATTCAAAAAGAATCAGTGTTTTGGGAGAACAAATTAAATTATTGCAAGAAAAAATCAAAGAAGCACGAGAGAAGGCATCACGTGTGAGTAAAAAAATTTGTTCCCAACACATTTCACATCTTCTTAACTCCTGCTTCTCATCGAATTAATAGAGATAGATGACTCCGAAATCCACTAGTTTCAGTTTATCAATGCTCGTGTTACGTCTTCATCCTGAATCCATTTTGTTTTATCATGTTCTTAAAAGTTAACGAAGATGAAAGAGGAAACTGGGAATCCAAAGAATTCGGTAGTGTGATGGTTACAGATTCGAATATCGTTGAAATCTGATGAAAAAGGCAGTTGTCACCGTGCCTTTATCTCGCCCGCTCATCTGGCTCCAACAAACTCGTTCACCATCAAGTACCGTCCTCTACGGAATGTCCCAGATTCATTACTGTTCGTGACGAAGACGAAAGCTAAGCGTACTCAGCAATCCGAATATATCGCAATGGAATTAAGAGATCGACGAATCGTTGTACAGTGGGATATCGGTTCTGGTACCCGCATGGTCACCAATACTCACACAATCAACTATATTGCTCCAAGTGATCGAACTACTTGGTACCACATAGTGTTGGAAAGGTAGCTCGCTCCTTCTGAAAGTGGTAAAAGTGAATGTATAGTTTGGGATGACTGAGTCCCTCTCATTTCCGCTTAGAGATAGATAAGGGACGACAGTAGAAGTCATTTTTTGTACGTTTTGCTTTTTACCAACTTTTTTTTCAGATTTGGCAATTCAGCTGTACTCACTGTAGCACTCCATCACACAGTAAGTGGTGAGGGTGAACGGACGGTTGGTGAACCAACTACCGTCTCAGTGGGTCAGCCGGATGAGGCTGACAGCGTCATTTTCAATACGGTCCACGGTGAAACACTAATTCAGTTTGGTGTAGAGGCAAAACTTTCAGAAGATCTGGGTCTAGCCACTAATAAGTTTCTGGGTACTATTGGTGAATTTACTGTTGATGGTGAAACCTTACCACTTTGGGCATTTGCAGAAAGTAGTAAGACTTGCGAAGGAGACTTCGCTTCACCTGAAACTCAAGCTACCGGTTACTTTTTCCGGCAAGTTTTCCATTCATAAATTCGTTTTATCTCTGTACAAAATTATTAAATTACGTACATAAATGATTGAATCCTGAACATAAAGAAATAATAATTGATTTACTGCTCATGAAATGTACTTCTAATCGATCAATCTTCTAGTGATGGTTTTGCACAAATTCATCTTCCTTCGTCAGAACGGCCAAGTGGGGCACAAATAACAGTTATATTATCTGCTTATTCACCAAACGGTCTTTTATATTTCCGTGGCAATCAAGCAACCGGTGACTTCATCTCTTTGGAACTTCGAGATAGCCACGTGCTTTTTAGGGTATCTCATTTGTATGAATTTAACATTTCTACGCAGTCCGTCAATCTTAGTCGTAAGGGTCACTTCCATCGCCTTTTTACTAACTGAGTTCTTTTCCCTTTAAGAGATCCGAAAAATGAGCTGAACAGATGGGAACACAGCTCTAAAATAAGGACATGATCTTCACATAATTTCTTTGTATACTTCAATTCGATGCTTATGAAACTCATGAATCACATTCAGATTAACCTTGGTGGCGATTCATATGCAGTTGTCAAATCAAAGAAATCATCTTATGCCGATGGACGCTCACATACTATTCGCGTCATTAGGAATTATGAGAAAGTACATTTGCAGGTTTGTCTTAATTTCTGCTATCGGAAAAAACTTAAGAAGTTAGTTTCTAAATTAAATTTTAACGAAATATCACTGGAAAAGAGTTCTTATCCAGTGTAGTTCTTACGACAATATCTCATTTCAGGTTGATAATGAAAACGATCGTAATTCTGCAACAATAACTGGTCAAAATGCAAGGCTTAATATTAATGGTGACGATCATTTTGTAGGTGGTGTTCCGCCAGGCTTTAACACTACTGCTTTCTTACATTTTGACATCCAGTGGAATGGATTTTTTGGCTGTATTCAATCAGTCCGACCCTCTCAAGTGAGTGATAATTCTCTGTGGATAACTTTTAATCAGTTTATCACTATTGGGCTCTAACATGTTGATGTTTAGTGGCCTAGTTTAAAAGTACTGCAGTGCTAGCTGAGTGTTATGCAAGAAATTCAATAATAATTTCAAAATCTATCACGAATTGTTTGAATTCAAAATTTCAGCTACATATTTTCTTGTTCCAGTTAATAACATTTCCATGTATCCTACTACGGTTTTATAAATCTTCAAAGATATTCTAATCCTATTCTCCACAATCAACACTGCCAGGTCGCAGAGTTGGATCTCGATAATCCAATACGCTCGCAACGTAAGTTACGCGGATGTGCGTTCAAGAATGGTGAAAAGTTGGAACCAACTGATAGAGTTGTTGGCTTTAGTCGCCCGGGTTATTTGGTCATTCAAGGAATTCAACTCACTAATAATTCCACGTATGTTTGTCAACTTTAGCAAACTTGGTTCTTACAATTTTTCTCAGTCCAAATCTATAAAATAGTTAAAGGCAAGAACTGAAGACTATAACCGAACTGGATGGACTACTATTTGTGAATTATATAACATGGAAATCGTATTTGCTAATTCCTTCCTGAATCTTCAGATTCGCATTCGCATTCCGGACGAAGACTGCAAATGCAACATTGTTGTTTCAGTCTAGTGAGTTGGAAACTCTCAGGAAACGTCGAAAAATTAGAGATTCTCTTGGAACCGTTGGTTTTTTCTTTTATTTTTGTTGATCATTTCCATGTTTTTTTTTATGGTTTACTTAATTTTATCGATATTTTGTGAAGGCTACTGAAATATTAGTTATAATCCAAAAAAAAAAAAAATGATTGCGCCGACTCAGAAATGCTGTTAATCAGGGATATCTGGCATTTTATCTGTACCGCGGCTACTTGGTTGTACATCTTGGTACCGATTCATCACAAAAAAGTAAAGTGCTCACGCTAAGATCTGAGGTGTCCTACAACGATGGACAGCTTCATTCTGTCTTTTTCACTCGTTTTGATACATTGTAAGTTTTATTTTTTATTTGCTAAGAATATCTTCAAATTCTCTTTGAGAGTCAGTTCTTTAACTGTAATGCTACAATGGAAAATTTAATAAAGTGAAAGTTTTTACAGAGTTCGACTTCGAGTTGATGATCGAGAAGTAGCATCTGGTACTCTTGGCGAGCAGGATAGTATAGGGAGTATTTCATCGCAATTGTTTATTGGAGGATTCCCGGATCGTGTAAAACCATCAGCCAATGAAATGCCAATCACTGAGCCTATGATTGGATGTGTGTCAAATATTTTCATTGATTATCGGTAAGACTGAGAGAAAAAGCAACGATCTCCATCATAAACAGGGAAGGAATCAACCGGGAAATCTGATACAGATGTTATCAATCCTCATTATCAAACGTTTCCTTCCTGTTGCTTGTGCTCCATGTTCAATGTATGCAATATTTTAATGATTTATCGATCAACTGATAGTCCTGGTTGCCATGATACCTTATGGTTCATGCCGACTGTATGCTGAACTCATGGTCAACCACTAGAACCGTTAGGACGATATCTCTTTATGCGTATATTTAGTCCAGTATAACGTACAGTATTGACATTTCAATTGCAGACTTGTACCAATCATACCGGAGATGCATATCGCCTTAATTGGCTCTTGTCCAGCGGAGCAGATCCTGTCATTACAAAAACCAGGTAACAAAACGTTTAAATGTTCTTTATAATTGTACGCCACTTATCCCGTCCTTTCTTGACGAGAATTCGAAAGAGATTTCCCAAATTTTGAAAATATTACTATTGCGAAGATCTAGAAGCTTGAAAACTTGACGCAACAAAACTTTCTTGTTACTGAGATCAGTTTTTTTTTAAATAAGATATATTGCTTTTTCATAGTTTTATGGATATTAGAATAAATTAACCTATTTAGCATATAGAGCTTTTTGCGCGCTTTTGCTGCATTCATATTAGTTAAATTTGTGAAGAATATCAGTTGATTGTTTTCCATTTTTATGTGTGCTTCGAATGAAATTATTCGGGTCTTATAACAAACGGAATAATTTCACATTCAGTAAGTCTAAGAATTAGATACGTTCTCCAATACATTGTGTTTGCATATAACTTCCTGGATATTTATACAACGGTTGGCTCCACCTAACCGGAAATCATTCTTTTATACTGAATTTGTGTGTTTGTGGACTTTCTGTAGAACGAACAGCAGATGCCGAAGCATTGCAAGCAGACGAGCAAAATGCTTTCAATCGAAAAGCATCGAAACTTTCCTTGCATCTAACAGAGCCGACACTGATCACCAAAACAGAACGTCTATATGCGGATGGTAATAATAGTGATATGATGCGCTATGATAACGATTATTTCGTTGTAAATGCAGAACGCACTGACACCTTGCACATTGTCACTCCTTCACAGTGCAGCATTACTGCAGGGTAGGAAGGATATGAGATTGAGGAGGCATGAAAATTCACTGTAGCTGTATTAGCAAAAGAAATTTAATTGAGAAAATGCGCGAAACAAGCGCTTTTGTTAATTGCGCTCATCGCTATCAGTAGAAACTCTACGCAGAAAAAAACTTCACCAATTTCCCGCGTGGTTGCTACTCCATCTTCATCCTCTCGACTAACTAACGTGGCCTGCACTGTTAGCAAGTCATAAACAGTTCGATACATGTAGTGAACTGCATGCTTAGACATCTGTTCAAATTCGACCTCTGCATTCTGCTTTGGCCGCAAATTTCACATTTTATGCCGTTTACTTTGTCACTCCTTCACTGTTGTAATAAAAGCTTTGGGCTCGCTTAATCAAACAAACTAAGTCTAATCTTCAATCAGACACTTATCATTTCACTGCATGAAGAGAGTTGCACGAAATATTTAAGCTAACTTCCCCAATTGCAGTATCAACCAAAGTGAATCCAACGAATATCAACGAAGCTACCATTGAACCGGAATCAAAAACCGATCATTTCGAGGCATCTGCAGCAAAGGAAAATGATATATCTTTCACTACAGCCAGCCCTGCTAGTGAAACTTTAACTGATTCCACCGAAAAAAGAGAGGATGACGATGACGATAGTGCTGCTGATTCTGGCAATGTAACGGATTTCGGTCCTGAAAAGGCACGTATTCGCTGAACGAATATTTCAGATGCTCTTCAGAGCAGTGTTTTCTACTGCTGTGACCTTTGAAGCAGAATCGTTTATCAAATTGGTACTATCTTTCCAATTAAAGCTGTTGAAAGTTTAAAAATAAACGAAAAAATTGCAGTGTGGTTCAAATCTATTAGCCAAGACCGATGGTGAAGGTGCGGCGCGATTTGGCTTAGCGGAAGCAAGCCATTCACGGTTGAACTTCGAGGAGGATCACCTTGATGTTAATCAGTATGTGTTAGCCATCTTTTCATTGGATATCCAATGATTTTAGCGTGTTAAAATTAGCTTTCAGTGAAATGGTTACATCGCGGATGTATTGCAGAGTTATTGTGTCACGAAGTACTTTACAGGTTTAAAATTGAATTTGCATTTCGTACTGTGTTACCAAGCGGGATGTTGTGGATTTGGGCAAATTATAGCAATTACACTCGCTATTTCTTCCTAAATATAATCAATGGATTGCTCCAACTTGAGGTATTCAATCGTTTATCTTACTGCTTTATTTGCAAGTTTTCCTCTTTCTCACTGTAGTATGTATATGGTCATTAAAGCATCACAGTTTTAGATTCGAGGTCGTAAAGATCCAAAGATACTAACATACAAATCAAATAAACTCGATGATGGTAAATGGCATAGTGTCAGTATGTTGAAACAAGGCCAGGAAGTTCTCCTCAAGGTACCTTCGTCTTCTTTTAAAATCTATTTGACGGCAGAAAATGAATTTACACTAAATGTTGCATTTGAAATGATAATAATTAGTTGCGGGAAGAGTACCGAAAGGTTGCGTTTTCCAACTATTCGTTTTATTCCTAAATGCGAATTCAGTAAAATCAAATTATTCAAGGTGGATCGTTATCCAGCACAATACATGAAAGATGCACCAAACCCGAAAGTGATGCGTAAACGAATGTATGTTGGTGGAATAATTTCAAGACATCGCAAACAATTCAATTTAACAGTGCCTTCCTTTTCTGGATGTGTCAGGTTCATGAAACTTTTTTTAGACTTTCTTATTCAGAAATGACGATGATTTCAAACAACACATTCAAGAAGTACTCAAGTTAAGGACTAGCGCATTCAAGTTCCTTAAAGCTAATTTTTTCGAATTGATGATAATTGCGAAAAAATATATGAATTTAACCTCTGCATTCACTAACTGACGCTCTTAGTGGCAGTGAGTAATGAGTTTTTCATAGCAGTTAGAAAATACTGATAAGTGACATATTTCAGAAATTTCGAGGTGAATGACATTCAGCAGGATTTATTTGAAAAAAGTCGTCATGTTGTGCCATGCATCGTTGCGTCTAAGTCAGCATACGTTCACGAAGGTGGATATATGACATTTGGTACGTTACCTTCATAATGATGAGGTGTTGCCGACACGCACCAAAGATAAAGATAGAGCAATTTTCCATCAACTAGTGTAGGCTATTATTTTTTAATTATCAGCACAACTGTAAGAGTTACGATTTCAGGTTCATTAAAGTCCACTCGACAACGCGAAAACATTCAGATTTCGGTGCAGTTCCGTCCTGCTGTTAAAGATGGACTTATATTTGGTTTGATGACTAGCAAGGAACCAGAAAATGCGCGAATTGTTGTGTACCTAAAGAATAGCATGGTTTCTGTTGCATCCTTTTTTTGAAACTGCAATAAAGAAATAATAGTCAACAGTGAACCCATCTATCTGTAAATCACAGGTCTCTCGTAAGAGTGCGGGTTCTAGCTATGGTTGTTATTAAGATGTTATGCATAAGTAAAAGTGAACTGTAATTCTTCCTTCCAGCCTTTTTTGCTAATATATAGTGAGTACTGTATTTACCTCTATGATTTTCCGATGTAAAGTGACTTGAAGTATTTATTAGTTTGTAGTTCCAACAGAAGTGAATTTTTTGTTATTTCAGATGACTTTTGAACTTGTGTTTAGCAACGAACGACGTGATTTGAAGCATGTTTTTAAAAAAGATCTGTGTGATGGTGTTTGGCATAATGTTACACTTTCTGTATCACATTCGAATGTGATCATTATTACCGTCGATGGGGTATAATTATGAACCATTTGTCACGACACTGATTCCCCCCAGAAGTTTTAAAAATGATTTTGTGTTTAAAATTTTGGGATGAAAATCAATTTGGAGTTAAAACACCGGTAAATTTTAGCATCGGAAACGCCTACCTTCGAAAGCAAGCTCTGAATCAATGGAGTTTTTCCGAAGTTTGCCGATATATGTCGGCGGAGTAACCGGTTAGTTTTATCATCTGTTAGTGAAGAACTTAATTTTGAAAAGGAAGAGAAGAGCTTTCATTTTCCAGTGTAACTGCTAAAGTCTTTCGAGTAGCACAAAAGTGCTGCATGAGAAAATTGATTTTCCGGAACATAATCGATTTGAAACCTAAGCCATTAAAGTTTTATATTTTGATGTTAATGTACTTGTTGCAGCATCATCAGCTGCTAGAATTGGTGTGTTATCATTGGTCGGTTGCTATCGAGATCTCCAACTCTATGGAAGACCGGTAGCTTTCAAGGATGCCAAGAAGCTTAACAAAGTCCTACCTGATGGTTGTCCGTTTTTAAATTGAATCAGTGGAAGATATTAGTATAAACGGGTAGAGAAATTGAAGGCCTTCCACCAGATACCACAGCAACACAACTGATTCCTCCGAATTTTAATGTTCTTACTCAAATTACAAAACTGTTTAGAATGGTTATATTTACACTCCAATTTATTTATCCAGTTAACAGATTTTCTCGAATTCCTTACGTCTTTTGTAATGTTTACTGCCAATAATTTAAATATTAATCTTATTTGTTGCTGTTATTTTCACAAACACCTCACACTTGTGTTCTGGCATAAATGGCAAGATTTTGACATGGATGAATTTTTCATAGTTTGAATTTTTCACACTATCACATTACATTTTCAAAAGATATGCATAAGAATTCACTGAACAGTAACAAATTAAGAATATTTTGATGATACTGTAGGAAAAAAAAATTACAAGAAACTGAAACAAACAAATAGCTAGTAGAGTCATTAATTTCAAAGGTTAAACTGTCAAATGGACGAGAACGAACAAGATGACATGGTAATTAGTGATAAAAAATGTGAATGGTGGTGTCAACAACTGGTAATAGGAAATCCGATTCGATAAGCAGTAGAACATAATTTAGGACATCTCAGACCTATTCTACGCGAAATTTCAGAGGAGACTGTAGTAAATGGAAAAGATATCTTGGCATCAAAGATGTAAGGAAGAATTTGACTGCAGATAACTTTTTTCTCAGAAAAAAGAAGACAATCTCTCCAGATCGATGTTGCCACCACACAATATAGCACCTATCTTTTTCAGATTCTGAGCTGTCAACTGATCTTTATATTTGAGTAACGCTGCTAATGAAACGGCCCCTGTCGGTTCAACTACTTGCTGAAATTCATTTATTCAAAATCTAATTTTACTCAATGCTTGATTAGTTTCCAAACACTGTTAACAAAAACAAAAAGAGAATTTTATATTAGAAATCACCTTCAATTTGCTATAAACCAATTTCATTGCTTGGATGATCTCGTCATCATTCTAGAAGAAGCTTTATATGATCACTTCTATTAATATCAATTTTAATTTCCACCTTCATTGCACACTGAACTTACTTTAACTATGATGAGCACATAATTTAATAAAAATTTTCATTTTAATGATAAATTTATATGACACTAATTTATTCTTCTGGCAAAAATTATTATAAGCTCAGTGAAAATTTAAAATACATTATAAGATCAACTTTAACGAAACCAAAGAGCTAAAAATTTCTAAAAAGATGAGAAAAAAGATTCAGCATAATTCTGATCTTTAAAAAAAGTTACCACAGTGAAGACTTTCTTTTCACATTTTTCGGAAATTGGTGAAAAGCATTTTTCACCAATTCTTAGTACTCGAATACCATCGGCTATTGTTTTCACGGGATCTGCGTCAGAATCCCACATTCTTTTAAATGAGTCAAAGGACTGTTGTAAGTTCTTCCCTTCCGGTTCTACACAAAATACTGAAAGAATAATAAGACATAAAGTGACAGAGTTACGTTATCATGAACTAATGCAAGTATAAAATGCACCATTAATGGAACTGAAAAAATACGAAATCTGGAAAAAAGTAAAAAAGTCATAACTAATTTTTACAATTTTTAAATATAACTAAACCTTTAATATTTGGTTTTATTTCTTTGGCAGCAACAACTATACCAGAACAAAGACCGCCACCACCAACTGCTACTAATAAGGCATCTAAATCTGGAACTTGCTCTAACAATTCCAGCGCCACTGTCCCCTAAAATGAAAACATAAGCTTACAGGGGAGCAGTTTTGGAAAGGATTTTAAAATCTTCAACAAACCGTTCAATTCAATCAGAAGATTCATAAACCTATAGTATAAAATAATTTTTCTCATCACTACTACTACCAGTTATCACCTACGGTTCTAATCAAAGCAAAGACTGCTCTTTTTTTTATAGTAATCTAATGACTGCTCATGTCTCATGTGTATTAATGTATATTATGCTAAAAATAGTTACGTTATTTTTTTGTTTTAATATTATTTAGATAGATTTTTAAAAAGTTTCTTCTATCAGCAATTCATTTGTCAAAATAAAACCTGTCCAGCCATCACTCTATAGTCGTCAAATGGATCAACCCTTTCAATATGTCGATCACCACTACGGAGATTCTCGCACACCATCTCCCTTCAAGTTAAAATGTAATGGAGAGTTTCCGATTCCCAAACTTCTAGGATACGTAGAATGTTCATTTTTTTCCCAAGAAACTTTACATTTATACCTCATTTATCTCTTTTGTTCTAACCTTCAGGTTATTTCGAAATTTGGAATCATAAGGAATTGAATGTTACTCATAGCATTCTCTAATTCACCTTCATTCATTCCTATGTTTCGAAATTCCACACATCTTCAGTGAATATCTTCATTCGTCGCATACTTTCAGCATTCTCACTTCTTAACTAGCGATCAGACAAACATTAATTTATATTTTTGATTTTAGGTAATTATAATTGCTGACCTATCTTTTGGTTCACAGAGTACAATCTTAGCTCCGTAACCTTCAATGGCTTCAAGTTTTGACTTTGGAGCATCGTTCGGTGATACGACTACACACGGAATGTCATGGATTTTAGCTGCCCAAGCCAATGCTTGTCCGAAATTACCACTGCTATGTGTAATCTGAGTTCAATAATTCAGTTTCAGAATTGCAGAAAAACTGAACTTGAAACAAAAACAACCAGAATAAAAATACATACATTTTGCTTGCATTGAAAGAATTTTACTTAACTAGTGATCCTTTACTTCATTGAAAACAACTACTTTATGAACCAATGAAATAAAAAGAGAACAACAGACCACTGATGCGAATTTATTCTCCGAGTCACTCGTAATAATCTTCACCTAAAACAGAAGAAAAACATCATAACTGCTTCGACTGAAACACCACCATTAACTACTTTCACTACAGTCAATTACTCACTTTTATGCAGTTATCAAAAAAGAATTTCGAAATTTAAGTAATTTATCATGCTCTGCAGTCACAAGATGGCAAAAGCTTTACAAAGAGGCTAGAGGGAATAATCAGTAAAAAAAATAAATAAACGCTGCTGTTATCTATATACTAGGAAATCGGTTTGAGTTTCAATAAAATCCCTCCTGACTGCAATCATCAACCAGAATTTCTTCTGCTTGAAACTTCAACGACATAATTTGATGTTAAACCGATCACCGTTATTTTCATTGCATAGCAAATGCCAGAGATATGGCTAGCCATAGTTTAATGCTTTTGCAAGAATCACTGACTTTAAAAAATTGCGATGAACATCTTCATGGAAAGGTACGTACAGCATTCAGTGCTCCACGCGCTTTAAATGAGCCGGTTTTTTGGAGATGTTCACATTTGAAATAAACTTTCATGCCACATAAGTTATCAATATAATTAGATGTCATCACTGGAGTCTTATGAATGATACCATTGATACGCTCTGAAGCAGCGCTGATATCGTCAATGGAGAACATCGACTGAAAATGTGTTTTAATTAAATAAAATAAAATAAATGCATTTGCTGCATCTAGCTATAATAAATCTGATATAGTACGGAAGAACAGCAACACAATTATACTTAAATCATAAATCACAACTCATAACGTGCAATAAATTAGCTTCGCTAGTATGAATGGCAATAAAAACTTTGAATTTAAAAACTGCTCTTCAAAACATTATAGTTAAAATAGATGCCTTCCGACTTCAATAATTAACTTGATATTAAAATGGATAACAAATTTCTAAATTGAGAACGGTCAGTGAAGTCCTTTAAAAACGTATTCAAGCGAATAAATACCTATTATAAACGAGGTGAAACAAATAAATATATATGCCATAAAATTCACTAATTTCAACAGATAATTACAAAAACATAAAGATATTCAGTAAGATATAGATATCAAGTTCTTGTAGAATTTTCACTCCAAATTAAGAATTCATTTTTATTAGTACATGCAAGTTGTTTGTATATTTCATTTACTAACCATTCCTTTCTATATCAATTTCTCTATATCAAAATGCAAGATCTCAGATTAGAATTAAAAACAGAACAAACTGTGCAAATCCAATCTTAACTTAGTTCGAACAATTTCCAAATCTTCATTTTCAGTAACTGCCATCTTATATTTTGTTTACAATGTGATTTATCACAGGGAAGTATGACGAAACAAGCAATAGAAAAATGAGAACATTATTATGAGCAATTTGTGTCATATTAACATAATGAGATTATGAATTGTGTACTAACTGATATGCAGGTTAAAAATGCTACTTTTTCCAAACAGTGACAAAAAAAAAAAGGAAAAAAAAACTGAGAGTGATATATTGCACACAGATTAAAGAACTAGCACAGTGGACTGTGGAAGATTGTTGAAAGAACAGTGATAAATATTAGCACAAAAGAAAGCATATATATGAATGAGTTAGACTTTTCCGTTCCTTCTTCAGTGATATGTATAGAGGACTTATATTAAAGACAAGAAATCTATATGAAAAAAAAAAAAACAATACACCGGAGATATATAATTTCAAGCAATCAAAAAAAGAAAAATCTGCATAAAATTTGAAAATAGTATGTTCAAAAAAAAAAAAAGAAAAGAAAAAAAGGGAATCTTGGGTTTTATGTAGAAAACACAATATTTTCAGAGAAAAACAAAGAAATATAGCTAAGAAATTATTCAAAGCTTCTGAATTTTGCTGAAATTTCCAATTCTCCAGCAAGAAAATAGAAGCAAATACAAGATTCAACTGCTTGCAACATCACATTCACTTGCTAATACGGAACTACCTTCAATATCACCATCATCCATTACACTTTTCATTCGATTCAAACGTCGTCGGCGTGCCAAAGCAGATTCGGTAACAGGACGTAACGGAACTGACGTGGCTGTATTAGTCAACGCACGATATGTCTTATCTAATGCATCCTGAAAACAACTGATTACAAAGTGCAATGTTGTCGTTTATGAGAAAGAATCTTGCACTTGGCTTAAAAAAAATTCAACTGTACACATTTTAATTATTTAAGCTTTCAGTCATGGAGAATTACACAAGTTTTTTAAAACTGAAAAAAAAAAAAACTGATAACTTGCCATTACTTTGGATGGATTATTAAAGAAATTTAGTCGTACTGTTGGCAATGAATTAAGGTGAACAACCCATGGATGAATAAGGATCTGTTTGGCTGAAAGGCGTTTAGATGGATCAGCATGCAGAAGACGTCGAACAAGGTCCTTTGCTTGCTCCGAGATGTTAGCCCAAGCACGACCTTTCAACGTATATTTCCCTTCACCAACACGTTTCAGAATCATTTGTGGTGAATCATTTTCACTAGTTGCAAATGGTGTTTCACTGAAGTGAGAGAAGGTAACGTAATTATAGAGTAGAATTTTTCAGTAACTTCCTTTATATCATTTTCTGAACGGTTTACAACTACGATCTAGCAGTAATATACTTCCCTACCTAAGGCTACTTCCAACAGATACCACTGCTTTTGTCTATTGCTGTGTAGCAGAACCACCATTGCAGTTGGAAAATCATGGAACACGAGGTGCAAAATGGGATAATAAAACGATGGAATCGATAGAAAGAATTTAAATATATAAAGCATACCCACTAAGCATAGTAAAAAGAAGCACTCCAAGTGACCAAACATCACAACTCATATCATATCCCTGTTTTTTCAGAATTTCTGGTGCAACAAACTGAGCAGTATAACAAGGCGTCATCAGTAGACCATTTTCAGCACGTAAATGTTTTGAAAATCCGAAGTCAATAATCCTGATGGAGTCCGGATCAGCTGTCTTCGACGCATACATTATATTGGATGGTTTTAAATCCCGATGCACTACCTGGAAAGAATAAAATGTCATCTCTGGACGAACAATGAATCCCATCTAAAATTTGTCCAGAGAATTAGCATTATGGATCACAGAGATATAAAAAGTTGGACGCATAATATCAAGTTCTATCAAGCAATGTAAATTTCTCTTCACATTTTTGCAGTCTAAACATTTCTGTTCGGATTTTGAAGGATTATCGCTTATAATTAGATGTGTCAGACAGAATTATTATATCAGTGGAATGAGCAAAAAGGAATTCTTCTAAGTAGTTCTCTATAGCAACAAACAAGTTAGCATAAATCTCTGTAAATGTTTCATAAAGACGTGGTTCCGAGGACAAACCTGATTTGAATGCAAATAACTGATTGCGTTTGCTAGCCTTAATATTACAGCAGCAGCTTCTCTTTCCGAGAAATACTTCAGCGCCATGATTCTGCTCAATAATTCACCACCTCTACATATTTCTTCTACCAAATAAACATTTGAATTATCCTCATATACGTCATGTAATTTTACTATGTTTGGATGATGTGAATAACGCCGTAGAATGTCCACTTCTTCCACTGCATCTCGCCTGCTTTTGTCAATTATCTGCAACTTTTTTAAACTTTTTTAAATGAAAGAGCATGAAAATTAATACAAAATACAGAGGTGCTTTTATTTCATCTTTTATACTGATTCTAATGCATTACTCTGATGACGCACGCATTTCAACAGTTTCATCTAATACTATCAATTGATTAATTCCAAAATAAGAATCGATAATTTGAGTAGAGAGTGTAACTCTGTGAGACGATTTATTTTATTCTGTTGATAAAAAAGGATTTTCATTGAATGCTGTCTTTTGCCAACAGAAGATAAAATGTCACATAAAAGTTAAAAATAAATTTACTGTAAATCTCAAATAACTTGTACAAAATCAAGGTGAAAATACCTTCACAGCAAATTCAGCGCCAGATTTCTTATGCACGCACTTCTTACAAACTGAAAACGAGCCGACTCCAAGATTCTGCAGTGAAAGTTCGTTATTTATATCAAAAAAAATCTGAATCATAAATGACACAGAATAATACTCTTTAATACATTCGCAACAATCTATATTGAAAAAATGAGAGATAACGCTATAAATTACATCACTCTCGAAAAAAAAACTCTAGTCGACATCATTAATGAATTAATAATTTTAAGGGAAAGTTCAACACATGAATCATCTTCACGACAAAAACTATTATTTCAAACAAAAAAAAAAACACTATCAACAACTAAAAAAGAGCAACTCTTCTACGCGGTAAAAAATTAAACTTATTTTTACTTTTGAAATAAATCAAGCTTTAAAAATCATTTGCAAACCTCTTTAAAACTGTATTCGTCGAAAATATATGTTTTTTCGACTTGCTGAAAATATGAAGTGCCACCGGACAAGCTACACTTATCATTAGAGAAAAGAGAAGGAGCAACGTAGCTGAATCCACGAAATAATTCATGAGCTGTTGCGGAGGGTGGCAAAGCTGGCGAATCTATAGTATTTTTTTGTAAAATAACGATGCAATGCCTAATGTGACATTCTACAATTTACTTATTTACATTGCATCAGTATTCTGAATAGAAATGTAAGGAAAAAACACATGCCCAAGTACGGCTGAACATTTTCAAGTTAATTATTTGTACAGAAGAAAGACATACGCCTTATATTTCACGCCACATAATAAAAGCTAACCACGAGGTGTTTTTTTGGTGAACTCCGGATCAAAACAACGTGTACGATTGCTTGGAGTACAGAGTGGTTTGAATGGTGGTTGAACTTCTCGTCTATACAGCATCTCCCAATCGAGAGTATCGAAAAACGGGTGTGATTTGATCTGCTTTACATCTTCACTTGAGCAGCCTAAACGATTTGCCGGATTGCGCTTGAAGAGAGCCCTTAGTAAATGCTGAGCTCCGACTGATAATGATTGTGGCATCGTTAGTTTTGCCCTATAATCAATTGGTTTCAAGAATACAATAAGAATGCAAAAAGAAAAATAAAGTAGGAATTGATGGTAAATAATCGACAATATCACTTCACACAGTTACTATTTATCAAAGATAAAATTTCATTGGAAGTAGAAAACTTTTGAAAATATCGATTTATAACAAATTTCACTTGAGAATCATTGACATCGTTTCTCTTCGGTTACTACCGTGGAATGGCAGATCGCCAGTTAACATTTCATACTGAAAAGGGAACAATGATTCCTTTAAAATAAACATTATCATTCCACATACAAACTACAAGAAAAAGAAGAAAAAAACAATTTATGATATGAAAGTGAACTAGTAAATATTACTTCAACCATCAACAACATTAATTATAAACTATTAATTAAGTTACGTAGAACCGTTAAGTGAAGAACGCTTCGGAAGAAAAATCCACTTTCGCATCATAAATTGCATGTTTATTTTTCTGAAAAGGCACAAATTCCAAGCTAAAAATTCTTGAACAATTCAAACGATATAGGCATAAGCGTTACCATGAGAACACCGAAACTCCACCAATCGGCTGCAACTGTATGTCCACGTCGATTAATTACCTCCGGCGCCATATATTCAATAGTACCACAAAAACTATACGTTTTCCCATTTTTCTCAGTGGATTCTTTGGATAATCCAAAATCCGTAAGACTGATATGTCCGTCGGCATCTAATAAAACACTGAAAAGGTGGAATTTTTTTTACGAGAATGCTATACATATTAAGATAAAGAAAAAGTTAAAAAAAAAAGATGCCTCAAATAGTGAAATGGACGCGTAATATTTTGATTTTTTCATTTCTAAATAGTTTCGATTGCACGCATGTCAAGCAGAACCTTTTTAGAATTGATAGGAATGACTGTGCTCTTTCATTAATATCTGAATGAGCTATATAAATAATGAGAAGGGAAACCAAAGCTACTTATCTATTCAGAACAAGGGAACGCAAGAACAGGAAGTGTCCCGGATCTCAGCTGTGAAACAAAAGAATCCTGAGTCAATAATTGGCAGCAAATTTCAAATCTAATTAAACTATAAAAATTTCGCAAAGTATTCAGAAATTTCTTACACTATGCCAAAAAATCTTTTAGTAACAGCAAATTAGCAAATTAGCTGGTCAGCTTACTTTTCCGGTTTCAAATCCCTGTATGCGATACCTAACGAATGTAAGTGTCCAAGAGCTAAAGCAATTTCGGCCAGGTAAAATTTTACATCATCCTCAGTGAACATAATCTAAAAAATAAATTTTTTCGGTAAGAAAGTGAGAAAGTTTAAGAAAAAAAAAAAAAAAACAGTAAATGAAAGAAAAGAGAGTAGGTAAAGGAAAGTCATTAAAAAATGGGTGCAAATGCAGACCTCTCAGTATGTTATCAGTTCTGTGCTACAATCATGTTTTTCACTATTATTAATTGCTCATTAGTTTAATGGAAGAACATAACGAAATTTATGATCAACACCATTTTGCCAGTTAATGGATCAGAAATCATTTTTATGAAAGTTACAGAAAATGAAGTGGAGAGAAAAGGAAGTGTACTTCCGGAGAAAGTTGAATTAAAAGAAAAATGAAAACGAAAATTGCTAACTTCTTTAGAAAGACGATTAAAAAGATCGCCACCAGGCAGGAAATCGAGAATCAGATAAAGTTTTCCTTCGGTTTGGAACGCTGCAAATGAAATGATAAATTCAATTAAACATTTGTCGATCTGAGCATTGCTTCTTTTGCTCTTCAGAAAGCAAATTAACAGAGAAAGACTGTTTTCAATGTCACTTTAACCATCATCGTCATCTGTTTCCATCGCCTTATTGCCTAATCTTCAGAAGTACAACCAACAAAGTGCTTCAACAGTATAATTTAGTGATATCCAAACTATTCTACCGTAATGAAGTCGAACAATGAACGGATGGCGAAATCGAGTCAAAATATCTCTTTCTGCTCTTGTGCGATATCGATCACGAACTGTAAAAAATTTCAGTAGCATCCGGTACAAAATCAATTGTCAGATTTCTGCAGTTATATTATGCTCAATAAAAAAAGTTTTGCTGAACATTCAAGTCACTGCATCTCGCATTAATTAACTAATAATACATACTTGCTTTTGTAAGATTTGTTAAAATTTTTTAAATTTATCCAACTTTCTCTAAGTGCGTGTCTTTAAAAAAAAAAAATTATAATAAACTAAACTGAAAAAGTACCTTTTAGAGTAGCTTTTTTCAAAACTTTCATAGCAAACAACTGGCCAGCATCTCGTCCATGTATTTTCTTCACAAGCAGAACTTTGCCAAATGATCCCTCAAAGATAGTATGAGAGCATAAATGGATGCACAAAAATGATCGGAATTTAACGAGTGAATAACGATCAAGCCTACCGTAGGCGAGATTGCCTAATCTTTGTGGTCCATAATAGTCCTTATCCATCAAGAGTTCTGGTTTTGGTCAGACAGACGGTCAGGCATGAAACGTGAATAATTAAGCAAACATTCTAGACAGAATATTTGAAAACATCAAATAATGAAAATCAGTCAATTCTTTTGGACGCAAATAATGACTAGTAGCACCTTATGCTTCACCTTATTCATTTTAATTTGTATTATATACTTACTTGTCCAATCATCGATAATAATTCAAACTGCGATGGATCTGCTTTTTCGCCCTCCTTCGCAACTTCAGTAATCTCAATTTCAGACGTCGTTTCCGCTGCTTTTGCTGTGACAGCATTGTTACTGCTACCAGTAACAATGCTAGCGGTAGCAGCATCACCTGTTGTCGACAGAGATACATCTGAATCGTTCTCCGACGACGAGTGCTGAAAGACTTTCTCGGATCCATAGAAGTGTAAAAGCAATTAAAGTCATTTAATTCAGATTCACTTGGAAAAGATTATAATGATTTACTAAAAGTCAACAAGCAACATGAATACCACAATCTGACATTAATTTAAGCAATCCCAACGTGTGAAGAAAAAAGATTAAGGGACAGAAACGCCTCTCCTACTGTATAAATCAACTTATTTTTAGACACTTCAGTACAATGCTATTATCAGCAGTATCACTTGCTGCTGATGGCGATACGTCTGAATCATTAAATATATGCAATGAAGCTCATCTCCAAACTGCTTAAGCAGGAGATTTCTTTTCATCAGGTAATTCATAAACTTCTAGACTAAGTGTACATCAGAACTTGTGGCACTCCAACCGCTGTCATCATCAAACATTAAAGATTCACTTTGTTAATCAAGACAGTGAAATCTCCAGTCCGGACAGTCTGACCAACTGGTGCTCGGTAGCAAGGGGTCTCCTAGAAAAACCAGAAACATTTGTCAATCCGGACAGAAACCATTCACCAACAGATCTAACTTTTGTGTACCCTGCTTATAATGATTTAAAGTGTTCGGTTTTTTTCGGGCTTATTTTCAGTTGAACTTTTCGAGCAGTTGTTCCGATACAACCCATCGCCTATTTAGGTTGCATCTTGCACTGGGACAGAGAGATATTGAATTTCTGAGAGATTATTCACATTTCAAGTAAACTTTGTGAAAGCGTTAGAAAGACAATGAAGACAACCACATAACTGACGTGAAAGGTTCCAGGAAAGTGACATGTTTGCATAGTAAACATATAAATATACTTTAAAGTAGGCAACATTTCATTTCTGATGGTGAACTGCTTCATAAAAATATCGAACTGCTAATTTGTTCTACTTTTAATTTCGAACTTACATCTTCAACTTTGATTTTATCACATATGAAGTTATTGTTATTCCAAGGGTTAGCAAACAGCGAAGCTAACGGCATATCCCAAAGCAATTGGTTTTTCGCTTTGAAGTTCGTTCTTGATCCTATAAATGCTCAGTATTGAATTCAAGATAGTTTGAAAGAGTGCGAACTTTGAAGGAACGGATAAGTAGATTAGAGAAACGGAAGTTCACAGATGGCATAAATTCATGACAACGGAAGAGATGGAATGCATATCTTTCCAAATACTACACTTTCCAGTTGTCATTCAATAAACGAGCCAAGCAGTTTACGGAGAGCATACGAAGTTGTGTAAGTTGCATAAAAAAAAAAATTAAATTAAACACTTCAAATATTTCACTTCTTGAAAATGCTGAAATAAAAACAGAAGCAAAATCAATTATTTGAAGGTATGTCGAAATTGCGAACCTTTTACTTCTTCTCTTCTTAAAAAAAAGGAAACTACAACCAAGTGTTATTACCTGCAATTAATTTTTTTTACCAATAGTTAACAATAATTCTTACAAAACAACCGATTATTTTTTTTTTTTGAAAAAGAACGGAGTATATGCTATAAGGCTTTGACTATACTAAAGGGAATAATTATTAAAGCTTAGCTAATATTGGTTTAATCTAACCAATTTTTTCTCAATTATATATATATATATATATGATCGGACTGAATGAAGTGCAATATGTAGGGGATCTGTTTGCAGCTAGATAGGAAGTGATAATTTTCAGTATAATTCCGTAAAACTTTTGTTGCTATTGAAAGTAAAAAGGTGAAATGATGAAAGGGACAGGAGAGTAGATTTTAGGTGTGAATGATGACTTCGCCTAATTCATTTATTCCAAATAAACTCCAAAAGCAACATAAATGATTCAAGTACACTTTCAAGTTCTAGCAATAAACCGTTGCTGCTTTGAAAGATAGGGACAGAGGGAATACGACTACTCGTGGAAGCAATAAATGGATTGCCGGATTTCATTACTACAAGGAAGAATATTTTCTGCAGGAGCATTTCAATTTTGCATAAATGAGAAGATATCTAACAAAAAAAAAGAGAAAAATACATGTCATGGAATATAAGATCGGTATGGCTTCCTGCAGCTAAGCAGCCTCACTAGAGAATATTTTAAATCTTCAGAACACAATCAAAAATCTTTACACTGACATCAGACAATAGTGTTAGCAAACACTTCTGCCGATAAGTCTTTTCTGTGTAAATAAGCATATATTTAAAATGTGACGTAATAAAACTGACTCATCAAATTCTCTATTGAAATAAGCATTCATCGCCAGTTAAACTGGAGACACAAATTAATTACTGAGAAAGGTCAGCAATGACATGAAGAGGTCGTCAGGAGGTCATACACAATACACATTCAGAGTGATGCCAATTTTGAAGTATCGTATGATAAGAAATCCTCCGTAAAGCAATATTAGTTTTGATGGCGCAAAAAAGAACTTATCTTTTTCTTTTAATATTCAAATGCCATTTGAAACAGTCAATCTACTTTACTAAAAAAATTAATTTAACTTTAGTACGATGAATCAA
The DNA here is from genome assembly GCA_003640385.1 of Setaria digitata. NCBI lineage: Eukaryota > Metazoa > Nematoda > Chromadorea > Rhabditida > Setariidae > Setaria > Setaria digitata. The sequence goes on from RCAB01000091.1 coordinate 101,767, forward strand.
ACAAGTCTTTCCACAACATCTGATGAAACTTCGGCTTGATATTGTACCTATGGTGAGGAGAATCTGTTGAAAGTGTTCGTATTCTAACAGATTATATGTGTTATCCGTAGTTGATTCTATGTGTCTTGAAATATTCAAAGAATTTTTCCACCTTTAATATGTAGAGAAACTAATTTTTACTATCCCAAAAAAAAAAAAAAAATCCATTTTAGGAAGAAAAGATTGAGCATTCCATGTCGCAGAATCTCTTTATATTGAAAATTTAACGCCACCGTATGAATATTTCAACAGTAAATAAGTCCAAACAACAAAATAGTGTAAAACAACGATGAAAAGCAATCAAACTTGGCTATTAATAAAGTACATAATCGCAGGAATAAGCTTGTTGTCGGATGGCAAAACATAATCAGATAATATGAGGATGATGAAACGAATTTACGGCTATTTTGCTATATCCAAATTAGTCTTTCTTCTCCTACGCTAAAAAAATACAGCTGGCCAAAGATATTATTATAATTCATTGATATCATAAGAACATTTAATTGCTGTAAATTGAAAAAATTTTGAAATGCATTTCATATAATGGCTGATGTCTAAGAAATAAATATACAATGTCCCCAAGCAAAATGAAGCAATGAAAATTTTATAATAATAATTAACTTTTTCACTGTCGATCGAAATGAAATAAAGAAATGGAACTGATGGAATTATATATAGGAGAAGAAAGTGTAAGTCGATTTGCTAGCTGTGATGCGTCCTTTGCTTTTTTTTGACAGCAAAAAATTAAAATATCGCCTAGTAGCTTTACTTGCTATCTAAAGATCTTATTCCTGTCATATATTCCTAGGTTCCAAATTATAATTAATGTATCGAATCATTAGATGACAATTTACTTTACCAGACTTTAGTGGTGAAATAAATCAGTATAAGAGAACCAGGTTTTAAAAACCTCGAAAAGTCGAAAATTAAGCAGATGATAGCTAAATTCACTTGTACACTTTGGCACACTTCGACAAGAGAAAGGGAATTTGTTGGCTGTAAATTCAACAAATAAAATTTAAATTTATTTCAATCTCAAGAGTTGTTAGACCATTTTATAACTTCATGGAAATTTCAAACCCAGCGAAATGCACCAAAATTCCTATTTGGAAAAGAATAAATCCCCCGGGCATGATCCCGGTAATTTTTATGTCTAACAAATTGATTCTTTGAAATGACGCACCATTAAGAAAACATTATGCATCCACAAGAGTCGAACTATTAGTGACAGCCTGAACTAAGTTTCGTGTGACCTGTTGCATATCAGAATCAAAAACATTCCATTCATACCATCACTCTTTGTCTAGGAAATCCTAGCCAAACAGGTACCAATTAGTCCTTTGGGCTGCCTGGTACTTTCAGGGGGTATATTCCGACCACGCAATGCTGTGTCGAGTGTTCCATCTGAAGACAGATTCCAGTTAGAGGGAACACCAACATCGATGACACTTGTTACTCTAGTCTTAATCACTGTTCTCGATGAAATTCATCTTCTATTCTCCTTCCTTCTATATAGTTACACGTTTTAAAACTATCACTTAAATAGACCGATACAAAGAGAGGATGGAGATTTGAGTCCACAACAGGCTATCACTGATTGTGGAAGAACGACTATCAGTCAGTGATTATTCTTCCTTCTACAGTGTTTTGCAGCGCTTCGCTCCGCTTAGGTGACATCTCCTTCCGATGCTTCTTCGGTCACTTCTGCGAGCTTTCAACCTGCAGATGCATGGAACGAACTGATCAACGATGCATGAGTATGTATCTTCTGGAGAGACGAAACAGGCTGTACTGAGTGAACGCAGAAACTGAGCGGAAATTTAGTGACTAACAGTTTATGGATCAATACTTCAGGCAGAATATTGTCACTTCCAGAACACATAAGGCAGTTTCATCGGCTTAACTCAACAAATACGGACACTTTGGAGAGTTGGATGGCAATCAAGGAACAGGAGGAGGAAGGAGACAAAGTAAGCAGCGTGCATTTCTTTGGCGAAAGTTTTAAGGCAAAGAAGGGTGGATCGAATCCAGAAAACAATTATTTTGGTCCATCAGGCATCCAACAAACTGTATTCCAAGAATTCTTTCTGGAAGTTAGACTTGTTAGGAAGTTGGACTTAATGGGTAACACAGAAAACTTTTCTCATACTTAACTAAACTCAGAGGAAACAGAAACACTAAAAACTGGATGAAACAATGTGAATAAATTCTAGGGAGAATCATCAACATAACCACAGAAATCAGTCTAGTCTTGCAAATTTCGACTTGGCCTCATGACTATAGTGTATAGATTTTGGCGAGAACGAAGAAGTGTCATCTTTCTTATAAGCTTTATAAGTTAAGATCATATTTCTTTCAAAACCAGACTCCAGTTGCCAGCAACTGACGGTTAAGTGGATGCTTTAAATCGGAAAATGCTTATAAAAAAACGTCTAACCGGACGGAATTCGTCACTGATGACTTTTCATTTACTTTAATACGGTCTGTATAAGTAATTCGAAAGTTTTTCACATGGCAACTTACAGTGGCAAGCATCAGACATTTCACTCAATTTGTCTAATTAGGTTATTAATTGATTGGGTTGCTTCGTGTGAAACAATGAAATACTCTCTGATTGAACTGTGCTATCAATCAGACTTATGACATTCAAGGTTATGAAAAAGTACGACGGATGAGCAGGGAAAGTGAAGTGTGCAAGATATAAAAACAACAGTTTTATAATTAAGTAATTGGACCATTAGGTAATGAAGAACGGAAATCGGGTTAGATAAGGGTGAAAAACCGGGTTAAACACGAAATGATGATAACAAAATGAGTAGGAAAAGTAGTAAAGGGCAGATGAGAGAATAGTGGCAAACTGTTGCGGCGGAAGGGAGAGATAAAAGGAAATGAGAAGGACATTGAAATGTGAGATATTTATGATATCAGTGAGTGATATGATCCGTGTGACAATGGTGACAATATCTACAATGAATTATGCTCTTATTAACATATGGCATTAACCCCGCAGCAATAGACGGTGGAAGTTGCACCAAACCTGACCCACACATCTTATCGCGATATCTCGAAATGGTACATTTCCCCTGCTTTTAGTAAATCATCTATGGCAAACAGAACATCTGATGGTCCGAATCATTAATTAACACAAGCCTAATGAATGAGGCCATTAAGCAACTACAGGATCGTTGCATCGAATGTTTCTGCTTCGACAGGTTTCCTTTTCAGCGCTCTGCAACTTTCCTAAACGGGACCAAACTGTTTGCACCATACCGGCCCGGACCAGATGCTCAGATGCTCTGCCGAATACAGAATCCATCAATTGCCCTTCACCAACATAAAGTAATGTTTCATAATTTATGCTTGAAGACCGCCTCGATTTAGGTACAATCAAGCTAATTGTTGTCACCAGAATTGTATCACTAATCGACCGGATACAACATGAGCAACTGACAAACGAACTCACCAACCCATAAACTCTCTGTACGACCAAACCCAAGCTAAGACTGAACTTGTTTCATGCACACATATACACACAAACATCTATTTTGTGTTTTGATTGCTTTCGGAAAGTTTAGGCTAAATTCTTCCAATGAAGTGACACTTAGGTTAACAAATTTTAAATGCAATTAGTATTAGCAAAAGCGAAAACCCTCTCGTATATGAATGACTTGGATGAACTTCATCAGGATTGTTTTATGCCACAAACGATTCGAACTACCTCGTTGAAATTCCCACTCTTATTTAAAATCATTCCGTCCCTTGAAAGTCTGTAACAGTAAAATCACTTCACGAACTCCTGTAATTTCTGAAAAACAGTCTGATGCATCACACTCTGAATTCCAAAAAACCGATCGATCAAGTTCAAGAAGAAATTAATAATTTTTTTTCTTCCGAAAATATGAACAAAGATACGATATCACACACACACACACACACACACACACACACACACACACACACACACATCATACTACTGGTATGTGACAGTGGCATGAAAAGAATTGTTAACAATTTCAGTGTACAAAACCAAAAAGCAAAAATAAGAGGAAAACATTCACAATTTCATACTGAAGACATCGAAACGTTGAAATTCGCCTACATCCTCATTTATTTATCATTTCAACTTGTCACACTTCCTTGCTTAGCTAACATAAGAGTAAAATGAAAAATTGTCGCAATCTAAATTTAAAATCTGGAAAAGTACAACCGGACTATAGACGAATAAACTGCTGGGGCAGTAGATTAGTATACTTCGGCAACAAATAAGTGATCAATATTATGTAAAACACAGTGAATTGGATTGGCATTCTGATAATAGCAGTGTTTAAAATAGTGGCACAATTATTGACAGTGCAAAGTAATGATAATTATTCATAATTAGAATAACGGAAAAGCACCATTTAAATAAATAAAGAAAAAAAAACTTGAAAACTGCTCAACTTCTAGTTAAAATTCAATCTTGGCATTAAAAAGAAACATCAGAAAATTTCACTCTTTTTGCCATAGTGAAAATGCTATGTTACGGAAAGGATTTAAAATGTATGTAACAACTGCAGCAAACACGAAAATGCAAATAATGAGCGCACATATGGAAATAACGAAAGGAGGAAAGGAAAACTTTGAAAGATATTAGAATGAGGCAACAAAGTGGGGAACAAATATTAAGTAATGTTGATGGCATGGAATTTGTCGAGCAAACACTTTGCTACAACTATCAGTAGAAGCGGTACATCAAAAAAGACTCAGAGATACGACATGAAACAAAATAGTTGAAAGATTTAATAAAGCTTAAATTACAGTAATAATTTTACGATGATATCGCACTGTACTGAAAAGGTAAGCACATCATTGCGAGTTTTTTGCAGATTAAATGAAAGAAAGAATTTGGTAACGAATATTCTATACAATAATAACAATAATAATAAAGCGAAAACTGCAGGGAATGTAACAATAGGAAAAGATTGATGACAGCCAATCAAATTTAGGTCTAATCAAAGTACAAATATGGAACTGGAAAAAAAGTCAAGTAATATAGGTTTACTCTCTTCTATACGGCCGAAGTAGTCTGCATATCAGCAACAGGAACTTTTGGCAATATTATCGTAAACAGTAGACAGTTGCTGCATATTTTGTTTGACAAATTTTCATATTAAGCTCGATGAATGAAAACAAAAACAAATAAAAAATTTCTATTAAATGGATACACAATACATTTTTTTTTTTTTTTTTTTTAACAATAACAGAGTAGCATTACTGCTCGAACAAAAACCAAACTCAAACTTAAATGTTACTCTAAAAGATCATCTATAAATAGAGCCAAAATTCACTAACATGTTTGATATTTGAACTCTATTATCATATATTATAATGATCTTAAGCTCGAGCAATAAATCATGTTGCTTTCGCAAATGCACAAAAGCAGTGACGATGCATTGAAATGCCTTGAAAAAGGGTAAATTATCCGAATGGCTGCGAGAACTACAGTTTCGGAATCAAGATATAGGTAATACCAACACAAAAAGGAAAATAAAATGAGACCATTTGGAAGACATGCTTTTCAGCTCACTTCTCTCGCTTACCGTATATGTCGGCTAAATTATTAAAGCGTGGACCCCATTTCTCAATCTGAAAATTAAAAAATTTGGAGTTTTCATAAAATGAAGTTGAAACTTGAATTAAGCAAGATAGTAGAAAGAAGCATCTAGGAAAACGGAATGTCATAAGAATTTACAATCCTTTTATTGGGCACAGCCTTGAAACTGCAGAGAAAAATTAAAGAAATTTCTTTTATTTCGTAAAAGCGCCGCTGTTATTACTGCTGGAGTTCAAATAGCTTAATTATTAACTTCAATAAGTGAATCAAATACAAGCCAAGCAGATTTACCTCTTGATCAAGATTACCGGAGGCAGTGGCATCATCAGCTGATTCAAGCGACTCAAGCGTTATCCTAAAAATTTAAAGCATCATCATTCCTGCACTTCTTAATGCTTTATCTTAAATTTACCAAACACACTTATCAAGAAGTGTTTAGGCTAAAGAAAATCTTGCGGAAGAATAACTATCAAAGCCTATGTAATTTCCCTGTACTAACAAAAGAAATAAACTGTAGAAAAGAAACGAATGACAAGCCTTGATATATTATCGCCCTCATCATCATAAATTCGTAATTCATCATACGGTGCTGTAGCATCAGGGTCTGCTTCCAAATTCTTGATTCTGCTGTTCAATTTATCATCTAAAATATTCACATAAACAAGGGCTTGACACTTCTTAAAGAAAATGGCTTCCTCATTCAACTAAAAGCCAATCAAACGTTAAGTGTATTTGAAGATTTCAGAACAACATATTTTTTCAGAACAACAATAAATAGTGTTGCTACATATATGACAAATATGAATAATAAGGATTTTGATGTCAGCTGCCAAGATATTTGATATTCTATTTCATATGGTTGCTTTTTAAATTGTCATATCTTGGTTAATCAACAGCATGCAGCGTTTATACCATCTTTCAAGCCCTCTTCGAAATTGTGATCCCACATGAGAGGTTGATTTCATGAACTGAACATATTTTCAAGTTCATTAATCTGTGCAAAAACAGAATTGGAGTGAATCTAAGCTTCCGACCTTTAAACACAGGAAATCGTTCTTAAATCTTCAAATCTCGAACCTATTGGTGCACGCTGCATGGGATATACCGGTTGAGCGTAACCATTGATACCATTTTCCTCGATTGGCATAACTGGCTTACGAAGATTTGTGATATTATATTGATCATTGTCTGCTTCACCTCCTCCTTCAACATCATATGGCCTCAAATTGTCTCGATTCAGTTCTTCCGGACGAACAGGCTCGAATGGAGGTGTATGACGCCGTGTATAAACAACCATAAGCAAGACCATCACTATAAATTATTTTCCTGTTTTTAATTATGTAGAATCATAATAAAGAAGTCCAAATCACTCATTTAATTAAAATTTATAATATCTTCAAATTAAATCTCAAATCAAAAACAACTACCACGTACTAATTAATAAAGTAAGACATATGAGGATAAGGATGATCGCAGGGCTGGAAATACCGAGACTACTAACAGCCAATGTTTCACCGCAACCAACCAATTCACCATTAACTCCAAGTAGTACCTGTAAAGAAAAATTCCATTAACTTTTCAATTCAATTCCGTTTCTAAAACTCTCAAGTCCCTCAAAATTTCCCGTATATTCGTCTAGAACAAATAATAAAGAGATCCAATTTTATAATACAGAAATTTTCGATTTTTTTTATTCAGAAACTAGACGATGGAATTACCTGTGCTCCTTCCGGACACGTACAAAATGGACCTTTCCAAAAATCGGTGCAAACAAAGGAGCCACCGCAATATGCAAATCCGACATTAGCACATGTCTTTCGCTGCGAACAACCACTCTGCACACCTTTGGATTGCTTTATTGATATGATCGAATCACTGCCACTTCCACTATGACTACTGGATGAATCTCTGTCCTTCATCAGCGGTAAATTGATGTGCTGCCAGCGGAATGAACCGATACAACCCTAAACATATGATATCCAACTCCACAACTTTACAAAACTGCTTAAACATGACACTTTCACCAAAGGAGTTTTAATTGTCTCATTCAGTATCGCTACGTGAACAAGCCTATCAATTTCCGTGTTTATTTCTGCCACTTCATATTTAGTAACTATTGTCAAAAAGTAACAGATATATTTCTCATATAGTCAATTCCTCAAACTCTAGGAATAAAATTGACGAACCTCGAAAAAAAAAAAGAAAAAAAAAAACTTACCCGGAAGCCTTTGGCACCCTGAACATTTAACGCCCCAAGAAGTAACTCATTTATATCAATTTGATATGGAATTTTCAGCGGATTTAAAGGTAGCACTCCGTGATAGACACCATCAATTGATAAAGAAGCACTGAAAAGCAACGGCAATTTGGGATAAAATACAACCCTTTCTTTTTTCTTTTTTAAATCATATCTCACCAATATTACCATTTTAGATAGCATAAAATGAAGTGAAATATTTTCTAAACTTATTTTATTAGTTCAAACAAGAAAATAAAAAGCGGACCGGACAGGACTTCTTGAAAACTGCATCCAGTACGAAGTATTGTCCTGAAGATGTAAATTGTTCAACTGTAACTCTACTGGAGTGTTAGACGCAGCAGAACTGAAGTCAAATTTTGCTGCAGGAGAATAATTTTCCAGTGAAGTACTGATATACTGAAAAAAAAGAGAGAAATTAATTAGTCTCTGCATTTCTACGATATAAGGGCAGACGATACTTTAACAAAAGAAAAATGAAAAATTTTATTTTCCAGTGCTTTTCTTGATCTTCTACAAAATGTAGCTGGTCCGAGAATCGGTTATAACGATTAAAAAAAAAGCAGAGTGAAGGGCAACAACATAGCTGTCCTTTAAGTCATTATCCAAGTTGAGTGGTCAAGAGAGAAGAGCTAGAAACTTGATTAAATTTTTCACTGGTTAATTAGTAACGAACTTGTGAAATAAAATCGGCAACCATTTGTTCCTGTAATAATTACTGTTTAATCAACTAGAAATTTTACCTTTACCTTTTCACCAGCACCAGCGAAGCCAAGTTCTCCTGTCCCAGCGCTAGCTTTACCAGGTAAAAATAGCACATCTACGTTTGTCGTTTTATCTTCTAGACCCACTTTCACATCATACTCAACGAATGATCCTGGACCAAATTCGACCCATGTAAATGGAGTATCACATCGATCACCACCATATCCGGGATCGCATAAACATTTTGGCACGTTGGACTGTAAAAATAAAATTGAGGAGATTTCACAGTAAATTACAAATAAGTACTTTATTCTTACAAAAAGCTATTCGCTTCATTTCTCATGCCAATTTATCTGCAAGTCGGATTTATAGCTCGATCAAAAAATATATCATTCAGGTTCATAATTTGTTTTCCAATATGCGTGATAAATGTTTCCAATTATAGTCAATTAATCATCACGAGTTCATTAATTCAGAGTTAATTTAAAGCACCATTTAATTCAGAATATTGGAAACTTCAGAGCAAAACTTGCCACCAAATCAGAAACGCATTCTCCATGAACACAGTATGGTTCACTGATATCATTCAGACCACAAGCTGCTTCTGTAAGTTGGCAGTCAATTTGTGAATGTTCTTCGCTGACATAATCCGGAACGCCCAAATCATATACTTCATTGTTAACCACCAAATCACGCATACAACCTTCAAAGTGCATCGCGAAGGCTGTTACAACTCCTGGATAACGATCGTTTCCCGATAATGGTGCCACTCCACCAACCTACGTTTTATTACAAATTACTTCACACAGTTTTTTCCTCACATCTGAATTTTTAATGACAGCATCGACAATTCCTTATACGGATTAGTTTTTTACGATTATTAACAATAATGACACAGCAGTATTTCCCAAAAAAAGAAAAAAAAAAAAAAAACAGGAATGTTATGATTTATATCATTTCTGCTGCAATCTTTTAGCATTGTTATTTCGAAAAGAGAAATTAACTGATTCAACACCGGTATTTTGCATAAGCGGAAAATTAAATAAGTACCTGTAACGGTGCGACAACATTTAACCGTTCATCATCATCAGCTGTTACTTTGACACGACGACAGGACGAATCATCAATTCCAATGATTTTATTAGCTGCCTCGATAGGCATGACCGTATAGCAATTATCAATTACCAGTTCAATAAGCTAAAATACCAAACGATGTAGAATGGTTTATTACTAGTCATCATCTACTAAGATTACAACACATGTAAGCCATAATGAAGGAACTCAAACTTTGCCATCCTGATACAGAGTAACTATGTGCCACTTCCCATCGTTCAGAGCATCTGAGCCTGAAATCTGAACCGGATTCGCGACAACACCATTGAACATGAGGTCAGCTTGAATACGCCCACCAACCAATCGTATCACCACATAATCTTTATAATCTGCTTGTCCGAATGTGTTATTATCGCCCATCGGGCCGTTATACAAAAGTAAACCATCAGGCTGCCTGAAACTTTTTTTCTCCTAATAAACATTATTAGAAAGAAAATTAACTGTTGAGGGCCAAGGTTTCCAGGCGGTTGGATCGAAGAGTATTATGTAGCAACAAAGGCATCTAAGGGACTACTTCTGAAACGCGCAACTTGATGTACTAAATGGCCAGAAAAAAAAAAAGAAAAACTGACATCTGTGTCACAAGGCTATGATTACCTAGTCAAAAACTGCAGCGAGATGTTCAAAGAGGTGCATGCGGGGACTGGTTTGAACCAAGCGAATCCTTGTCCATCAAAAGAACGTGTAGTACCCTGACATCGCAAACCTTTCAGGGCATTATTGCGACATTCACAGAAGAATCCAGGATATGTGTTATGGCAAACACCGGAATTGAGACACAGATTGGCCTGGCACGAGGAAGGTGGAGTAAAGACCGGACAGACACAAGTATCATTAGACCACGCATTCACACCAACAACAACTGTCTGATTCGCAGCTACTACAACACCTTGCTGAAAGCATAAGGAATATTTGGAAGACATCAACACTGCCAGCATTGGTATCAAAAAATCCTTTTGGCTCATACTTATTTCTAATTCAGCGGACAAGTCTAGCACCGATCATCATCAGATTTTTGAAATATTCTAGGAAATATAATGATAAACCTCATTTGCATGATGAACAGTTTGACATCCTTTATCACATACTGTAAATTTGCACATATCGATACCAGCTGAGACTATGGTAGCTCCAATTGCCTCTTCAAGTTCATTTCGATACTGGGCAATCAAACCATTTAGCAGGACTGGGCTTTTATACGGATTACCGTGAGCAGAAAATCGGACATCCAACACGGCTGGAGCATAATTTTGCAGCACAGCTTGGTCTTGCTGAAATTTTGAATAACTTCTTAGGCTTGGATTTTTCGATTTCATTAAAGATAGATATATTACATATTTTGGCATGAGACTTTTTTTTTCAAGTAATCAAAGATGTTAATGGCAGTTAGAAATAATGATAAAATAATATTTGTTTGCAATAAGTAAATGCCTTGATTGAGAAGACATCCAGTTCGGAGTTTCCATCCAAATATTCATTCATTTTGCCCACAAACCGACTCATCGGACTGGAACCGCTTGAATCGACTCTTATGAAACTTCCCGGTGAATCAACTCCATTAGGCGACAGCATAATTCTTATCGCACCCTGCAGAAGGATTTTGAAAAGAAATTTTAACCAAGAAGAATTCCTGGTTGAATGGATTCCTTCACGAATTTCTCAACTATTTTAGACCCAAAGGAAAAAAATCAAAAACCTGGTTTTCAAAAGCTGCAACGGGTACAATCTTTATTATAACATTTACAACACCTTGTGCCTTCTCGTTACGTCGTTTATCAACAACGTTAGCAGTTAACTGATATGTTCTAGGTGGCATATCAGCATCCATCGTGATCTGAAAACTCAGAAATGTTCAGAAAATGTGATACACAAGAAAAAAATTTATCACTTGGGAAGATAATCCCTTTGATTCTCTCTGATTTAAAAATTCAAGCTAAATAATTAAGTGATAATACTGAATGGAATTATGTCAATTATAGCTAATTTTTGTTGACGATCAAACAGCGACTAAATGTAGAAGTGCATAATTAATATAAGACTTGTGAATTGTAGAAAATGATTCTATAATATAATTACCTCGCCATTAGCAGCAAGATTGAAGCCAGGCAACGACTTGCCAGGAGCCCATGAGAAGACCTTATCTGGCAAATCCCAGTCATCCTTATCTTCAACGTACACCCGTCCAATTATAGTTTTTTCGAGATGTCCTAGATAGCTATTCACAAAAATGGTCATTTCACCATCTCTCATCGGACTGTCGTTCTAGAAAATAAAGAGATTTGAATATGTGGTAAGTTTTAACGAGTTCTTTGAATCACCAGAGAAAGAATTGAGGATTTGAATGTTTCCACAGTAAAGTAGTCAGCACTTTTCTCTACTTCATTTAAAATCTCATTTTTCAATTCCTCTTTAAACTTTTCTCCCAATTTTTTAATGACAAGAAAATAAACGAATTATAAAAGATTTACCGATACAAAGCAAGCATTTAAACTAATCGTTTTTTGAAAAAATGACAGTGAGAACTCAGAATTTTGCAACCAATTAATGACCTCTGACCTTCCTCCCCTCCTCTCCCCCACGCATATTTAAGTACAGCGAAATGTATCCTCGCACTGTATGATGGAACGAGACATTTTTTTGTTTTGCACTTAGTACTAAGGTTATCGCCAGGTTCTGTACGTTATAATTTGAAATCTAAAGTTCTTTTGGCAGCATCGTTATTGTCCAATATCGGTATTAATTAAGGATGGCTATGTTGACAGAAAGAATTGGGAAACGGAGCTGTTCACTATTCACTTCTTTTCCATCAAATTTTCTTGGGGTTAGTGAATAGCATAAAGGAAATGATAGACAAGGAATGTTTGTTACTGTGACTTTTATTTTATTCAATTACAAAAGGCCTTCGTCAATCGGTATGCTGAAAATCTCAAGCACGTTCTAGAACAAAACTGTCGGTAGTTAAGAAAATGTGTTCAGCATAAAAAATTTGGTCACCACTCTTCAGCTTGCTTAAACTTTCAGATTTTAAAACTCGTTATTGCCATAATAATCACTTAGCATAAGCATTTTTTGTTATTTAAATTATAATTACTAGCATCAATTAATATAAACTACCTCATCTCCAATAATAATGTAAACAGAACGTTCTGATTGTAGGCCACCAGAATCCTTCAGAATTATTGGGATTTCGAGCTGCTTTCCAGGAAATTCGGCTTCTCGATCAAATCGCTGCTTCGCCGTAACTATCATTGAACCATTACCATTATCACCACCTAAAACAAGGAAACACCGAATTTCGAGCAATTTTTATTTGACTTCCTGACAGAGTGCGACAGTTAAAAACTGGAATTCTAAGGAATGGCTGCAATGTTCTGGAAAGACAAAACGNTAAGGAAACACCGAATTTCGAGCAATTTTTATTTGACTTCCTGACAGAGTGCGATAGTTAAAAACTGGAATTCTAAGGAATGGCTGCAATGTTCTGGAAAGACAAAACGTGTTCAACAAGCATCAGTGAAAGACTCAAACAAAAATTTACTTTTCTTATAGACAACATTAAGATATGCACCAAACTTGAAATCTGATGCTAATTTCATCAAGAAAGGCGGACCATTCTCCCTGAAATGGAGAGGAAATTGTTTACAGTTAGTTTAATACTTTACTAATCATTATCTAAAATTAATTTTTTTCTTTTTGAGAACTTTTTTTTGTCAGTTTTGGAAACGTTGAAAAACAAAAATAGCTTTATATAGCAAATGAAGAAGATTTTTTTCTCAAGACATACATGGTATCCAGATCATATGCCCTTATTTCACAAATAGGTTGCATAGCTGGATCGGTATTTTCCATAAAAACACAGGGACTTGGCACCGTGTATGGTACCGGTGCATTATCATTGACATCTTGCACATAGATTTCGATTGTTTGGAATCCGACGTTTCCAGCTGAAAGTTGGCAATAATAAAAACACAAATATGTCATTTAGTAAACTGTATGGAGAAAAGAGGCATTATGCATCTGCAGGAGGAAAAGGAAAAGGTGACCGGATAGGATGACAGTCATTCCATGCATCACCATATTTTTACAAAATGTGAACAAACCGGAATCAAACGCCTCAACGACTAAATTATATTTCGGGATTTCCTCACGATCGAGTCGTTGGGCAACACGCAACGATCCACTTTGATCGATTGAGAATTGGCGTTTCGGATCAGTTTGCCGATTGATTCGAAACCTAAAGCTAGAACTAATAAATTAATAGCTTCAAATCAAGCTGACATTCCCTGAGGTAATTGCTCCTTTGCAAGAAAACTAATATTTGATCAGAGAATATTCTTGCAACTGTTCACACAATCAATTCTCTCCCAGGGAACGATACATCGTCCTTCTTTGCGAACACTAGCCTTCTGAAATCCTGATGTCACTGGCTACTTCAATAACGTTCCATTCCCATCCAGAACATTCGACGGAGTAGATTTAATTAGTTTCAGTCCTCTTTGCAGTGATGTCTACATCTGAGAGACTTCTTTCCATCACCCAAGCGAGAAGCAAATCTGTCACGGATCTCCATGTTAAATAATTCACTCTAATAAGAAAGCATTAAACACTATTTCTTTCGCATACTATATTTATTCCTCTTGAAACAGATCTAAAGATACGGTAAATTCCATGGGATACGGTACATCCCTACCTGATATAAATATTTGTTGGTTAATTTCCCTTCCCCTTTGACCTGAAGCAGCACAATGCGTAAAATGACGTAAAAGGAGATTAATAAATCTCAATCATTTAGATTCGCATTCGCAAAGTTTGTTAAATTTGTTCTAAAGAAAAGTCTATTCCACTTGGTTGGCATCATCAAGAATTTTCACTGAAATTTTACTTGAAAAAGAGCTAAACGAAGTTCCCTTCTCAAAATGGCCTTATTACTGTGCAGTGTAATGAGAATAAATAGTCCTTTACATAATGCTATCTCAGAAATAATTAAGTAAACACACTAACATTTATGGAAACACAAATGTCCAGTGAAGTAACACTACAATAAGCCTAAGCAATAACATTAGCATAATCTAAGCTTGTGAACATTTTGTCATTCTAAACAAATCTGATGATCAATATGATAGGTGGAAATGTTTCTAAGTGCTTTTTGCTCGATCTATCCTTTATGCTAAATGTTCTTGCTGCATTCCTTTATACTTCCTGCTACGCAATAAGATGACAATGTAATCTCAGATCACCTCGCTATTGCAAATTGTGAACAAAACACTTCAACGTGACATAAATCGAACTACGAAATTCTTCAATAACTGCCAGTCAGATTTATCCATTAAATTTGAAAACATTGAAGGAACATCGATGTCATTAACTACTGGGCTGGAGACAGGACCTAACTAAAAGTACCCGGTGACATTCTTGCCAAATGTAAACAATTTTTAACACTTTCGACAGTGCGAAAAATTTCTCTATTATTATAAAGGTCATACAACAGGTGTGATGTCGGAATAAGTTGATAATTACAACATCGAATGTTGGAGAGATAACATCCCTCCTTCCATTAAATAATAAATGCTCCTTATGTCTTCTCGTGACCTTCATAATTAGAGGTTAGCATAATTTGGACTTACAAATCTCAATACTATTCATTGCTATCAGCAAATCTCTCACTAAGTTTATTGTAATTAATCATTAAAGGTTTTCAACTCTTCAACTTTCCATCTTTCTTCGGAAAGACAAATAAGGTGGAAAATTAAAATTTCTTTTTTATGATAAGAAATTTGATGTTCCAAATGCAAAGTGCAGAATTGTAGAAATATCTCAACTGAAAAAGCCGTAAGAATATTTGAGCAACTTCTTGAATACAAAAATCTCAAATTCTGATTCCAGTCTCTGTGGTCATGGAATCTAATACCGATCAGGAGAAATGAACTTCTTGCTTACTTTAAAGGAACAAATCCTTCCAAAATTACAGCATGTAATTTAAATCAGGAAAAAGATGCATGTCCATAAAGAATAACAAGAATGAGTTGACTTTCTTTGCTACCATTCAAGTTGTGGAACAAATTGGTGTAATTGTTCACAATATTTCATTCAAAATTTGTGACTTTTCCGCCTTCTGCTCATTATTCACCAGTCCAATTTCACAGACTAAAATAACTGCCACTCATTTACTTTGTCATTTAAGGAAAGTCTTGACTGATGGGGTCATTCCAAAGAATACATCCGTCATCTTTCCTCTGCATTGCACCTCTTCGAGCAACACAAACAGTAACTGCAGAATAAACTAAATCATGAAATAGAAGAAAAGGTATGTTATCACTACAAAATATCAAATCACCCTAGCAGTATTCTACATTACTCACAAAAACGTACGAATTTTAAAAAGAATTTAGATTTTCCCTTCTCATTTTACAAATACTTCGTAACTGATAGCATTATAAGATCTTTATCAGTAGACACAGAACTTGATCCCTCTCACTACCAATATGCAGTTGAGTCGTTTATCATCTACGAACAGAGGGCCATGTAGGCACAGACAACAAGCTCAAGGTCAACTTCTAAACAACCTCAAAATGAAATTTTAAAACCGAGCTCATTTGACGAATAAAATGAAAATGGAAAAGTTCTATAAAATAAGAAATACATTTGGAAAATATCTTAATTCATTTAGACATTCAAATGAATTAGGACAAAATTGATGAACGCGTAATAATCGCTCAGTTCCGCTTTGAATGAACTTGAGTTAGGAGTTAATTATATTAAAGCTACGTTGTAACAGGTAGAGACACTTCATTCCTAGAAGTAAATCTCTTATATAGAATACAAAGGACGAAAGGTCATTCAAACGTAAATAGTTGAAGGTCAGATAGTCATTTAGATATAAACGCACTGAAGCTTAAAACTCTTACTAGGACTAGCAGATGATTTAATCTGACTTCTTTTTTTTAAAAAAAAAAGTTAAACTTACGTTAAATTATGTGTCATTGAATCCTTATCTTCAGCACGAAATGTTGCAATCAGTGTGCCTACAGGTGTATCTTCCGTCAAATTCTTGGTCAGCCTTACCACAATATCACGCTGACTTTTACCGGCAAAATTCAGAAACCGTGATTGGCTAGGATAGGAGCTGAGAAAGAGTTGCGATAACTCCTGAGCTTCTACTACTAAAGATGTACACCAAACAGCAAGAAGAACCCTCCAAAGCATTGAATTTTTTGGAATTCTCGTGTTTCTCGTAACAACTCGGACGTAACGGTCACTCAACTGACTCCCAGATGTGCAAACCACCTGAGGACGACCGCAGCCCTCTCGGGAGTTCCGCAGCGGAACGGAATTAGCGGAAACACTGGTACTAGTATCGGAAGACTCACACTGCGGTATCATTAGCATCCGCATCCTGCACCGTGAACCTGGCAATTTGTTTGCCAAGCCATGCATCTTCTTGTAGTTGGACATACTGAGGTCCACTGATGACCGGCGGATTGTCATTCCGATCTTGGAGCTCGATGTGCAGTTTAGTTGTTGCGTAGTATCGTCCATCATAAACACGAATACCAAGCGTGAAGCCGTCACGTTGTGCTAAGTCTTCGTAATCCAACGGCTATAAAAAGAGCAACTTCCAGAAAAAGCCTCTACAGATGCACTCAAAGATTAGATTTTTTCAACTTCTGGCTGTTTCAGAAAAATAACTCTTCGGGACTTCACAGACAAGATGAGTAAGGAAGAACAGTGAGGAAGAAGTATGACGAAGTTCTGGTAATGAAACAACAGGTAGGCGACACAATTTAGGTATCGGTTGTTGTAGCAATGAATCAGCTTATTGTCAATAGGAAATAGTTCATACAGGTGATGATGAAGGCACTTAACTGATGATGACAAAGCGGTGAGTTAGGAACCGATAAGAAATGAGTTGGTAAGGAGGAAGGGAAAGGCTGAAGCAACAAAAGTTAATTAGGCTTTAACATGGCTCTGCCCTAATTTAAGCTCTTTTTCTTTTTCGTCAGATAATTGCGAATTTTCCAAAAGTTCAAACGTTTGAATGAATCCTGAAAAGAAATAAATTATGTAAAAGGAATAGCAATGACGAAGTTTGTGGCGAGCGAACGGTTGTGTGATAATGAGTTGCTGATTATAACAAACATCCGATGATAACACTGTCAGCCAATGATTCATCCAGTTTCTTGTCAATAAAAAACGACGGAACGATTCATGTGAGCAAATATGGAAAAAAAAAAGGAACAAAATTGGAACGTATAGTGAAATTGAACAATTCAGAATTTAGTTTAGAAGATTGGAGAGAAAGAGATAGCGTAACTAATTAGGAAGAACTCATCTTTTACAAAGTATATTCGTTAATAAATTATTCGTTCAGCATGCTCCAGGGAAATTTCAGCACTTACAAATCAACGGAAAAATGGAAAAAAAAATCAGAAGAGTAGTAAAATAAATTCAGCACTAAGAACAAAAAGGAAGCGATCACTTTTTGATAACATTGATACTGCTGTTAAGTGTAATACTCCAGGAAGAAGCGCTGCTTTTGTCAGTGTGAAACCATTTTAAAATATGAGGAGAAATGAAAAACGACATTCAGGGGAGAAAAATTCGACTATTTTTAACAACGGGAAAAAATTACCTGAAAGCCATATTCAAAACAAAAAAAAAAGGAAAGAAAAAAAATGATTGCTAGATAATTTTGTTTTAAAAGAGACTTAGAACCGGAAAGTTTTAGATTAAAGGTGATAAGAAGAAAGATTAAAACACTTATTAGAGGGAGACCGAACGGCTATCATCGGTTATCCATCAGGGGAAAGAGTGTCTCTTTTAGGAAGCTCTCCAGACCGGGTCGGGGAACGAACAGGTAAGATAAGCAAGAATGTAATGGTGCATCTGAAGATTCGAAATATTCTAAAAGCATGCTTCCTTCATTAGTCTTTGAATAATCTAGTGAAACCTAATTTAAGTTGTAGTATTACAACATCTCGGATCGTCTGCCGAGCGAAATAAGCGACACCAACATCAAAAAAATTCGCTTGATTCACTTACTAATGAGGCTGTTTTTTGAACACATGATGAAATAAATTTTCACCACTGTTATTTTTGAAATTATTCACGAAATAAGAACAATTGAATAAAGAATCCCATCCTACTGTTAAAGCAATTGCAGTCAGAATAAGAGCATAGAATTTTTCCATTTTGGAATTTCATATAATTGTTGCCTGCTCAGAAAACAAAATCTCGAAATCTCGAGTCGAAGAAATAAACAGATGCGGGAAATGAGAATAACCGAATAAAGAATTTCGTGAAAAAAAAAATGACCAAATGCAATAAAAGTAAGGCAGAAATAAGAAATTAAGAAGGAAAGATGAAAAATGAATAAGCGGTTGGTATCTACCAAATTTTTGATGAACTTACACAAATAAGGGGGGTTTTCTCACTTTTAATTCAATAAAATAACAAGAGCAAGAGTAATAAGAGGACGAAGATAGAAAGTCAGGATAATTAAAAGGAAAGGAAGGTACATGTGGTTATGTGGCGCTCTGTGCCAATTATCTGCGCATATTTAATCATCTGAAAAATTATCATGCGCTATTTCCATGATGACTGTAAATCTTTTCACGAAGTTCCTCACAGGAGTTAAGAATTTTTTTTCGGCACATTAGTGTTCGTTTCTTCGATGAGACTTTCCGATCCGAAGGCGATAACTCTGCCGCGACATAAACGATGAAACTAAGTGACAAATGAAATTTGAGGCATTTCGAGCGAAAAAAAAAAAGAGACGTCCTCTTGATTTTAGTATTGGAAAAAAGAAACAGCCTCATCTTTTTTCTTTTTTTTAAATAGATTTGCTATTTTTCGTAATCCTTCTCTAGATTATTTTTACCAGTACTTCAGAATTGAACTTGGATTGAACCAGAGAAGGAAAAGGGAAACATGATGATAGTCTCAAACATATCATTGAAAAGTAAAACTTTTTACGAGATGAATTTACGTTCTATTCTGAAAAATTAAAAACATAGAAAGGTGTTCTAAAACTATCTGTTCAGTGATTAATAAAGCAAAAAAAAAAAGACAGACAAATTCGAGTCTTCCCAAGTGGTATGTCTCATTACCGGAAAAATTGACAAGTAGTTCAGTGGTTTTCCGGATCATCTCTACATAATTATTTTATTTACAAATCAAAAAGTTCGGGAAATTTCATGACTGAGAATGTTTTATGTAAAAAATTGAAACTTTTTTTTTTTACAAAGGAGATAGTATTGAAGCAATACACCCCTTCTACCATCACAATGGAATCAAAATTCATTACAGATCGATCGGTCGTATATTGAACGAGTCCGACAGGAAGGCGCTATGCGCTGTAGGAATTATACTAAAATTCCATTCTATTGATTACATACAACAGTGTTTCGTCCTATCATTGTGGACATTCCAGAAAAAAGAATTTAAAAATTAGTAACATAAGGAGAACTTTAACGACTCTTTCGAACATTAATCCAGAAGTAAATGACTTCATCAAAAACTTCACTCATTTTTTTCGAACAGATGACGTAGTTTTTTGAAATTTAAATGGTTTCGGTGAAGCGGTAAGCATATAAGTAGCGGAGCGATTAAATGAGTTTCCAACACGGTAAAATCAATTTTTACTACTTCGTCTTCTCTGTTTTGTAAAAAGGAAAGAAAAGAGAGGGTACTGACCATGAGATGAATGGCTACTACGAATCCCCACACAACTGTTCGCCAATTTATCCTTTTTTAAAACTGATTCTAAGGAGCGCTCTTTTCACTCCGTGTCACGTCGGCAAGTAGAAAGGTTGAAAGTTTGCCAGGTAGCTGTCGTAGTAGCAGCTAACTTGAAATGATTTATTCCAGCAATTCAGCACTGCCAGGAAGCGTATGCAGAAGTTTTGCTTCGTCGCTATTCGTCATTTATCATAAAATCTTCAACTACTGCAAATATTACTGCTATCTGCAGAGAAGACCACTGCCAAGGAAGTAGATGGGTCGAGAGGAGGTCAGGTTAAAGGACAGCGAAAACTTCCGGAAAATCAGTGTAATCTAACAGAAAGATACGAATAGGAATTATCGACTTTTTATTATGATACTCTCACAAAGGGCGCCTCTTAGAAAATGAATGTTAAGAGCTCATTTGAAAACTCAGGCAGATATAATAAGGGAATCTAGGAACATGAAATCAAAGCTGATGTTCGAGTTCGGGCTCGAGCTCGAGTTCAAGTGAGAGTGGTCAGAGAGTGGACAGCTGCTTTCCTGCTTCTCTGTGCATTGATGTAAGTGTGCCTCCACGGAGGGAAGACAAACAGAGGAAGGAAATGAGGACGTTTGGGAAAGCTTGTGGAGAGGGCACCCGCGGCAGGCATGTTTTTTCTACTTGTATCGAGGTTAGGAGGATACAAAAGTGAGGGTAATATACTGAAGACGTGAGACGTAGACTATGACTTGGATAGTAACAACTAAACACGTGTACTAAGCGCAGACGTGAATAGCAATAAGTGAACGCTCGGACCAGGCGTACGTACATCTAAAGAATAAATGAAGTCCGAACATTCAGAGCAACATCGAATCAGGCCAGGCAAGTAGGTGAAATCCCAAGAAAGTTTGTTCAAAAAAGAAAAGAATTCGCTGAAATGTGCTATCTCTCTACCACAAGTGAACTAATAAGTGAAGAGCAAAGTTCAATTTATTGACATAAAGGCCAAATTAAAATCCTGAAATGTTCTACTCCTGCCTCTGTTTCCCTATAGGAGAACTTTAATTTGAAATCGGACATTAACCCATTTTTCAGCCCTTCAGGCTGACCATACCTTAAATAGAAACGAAATTCTGATCGTTTAAGGCTACTTTCTAATAGAGTTATTTTTCTGTTGTCATTTAGGGATCACTTGTTAAACTTATCGCCGCTGTAATCATATCTTATCAGTTGTGCTGCAAAAAGACTATCAAATAAACAACTGCTCTCCCATGGTCATTTCTTTTCACTTAGTGTAAGTTTTCGCAAAGATGAGAGATATTTTGATAAACTTATTTCTAATGATGCCTATGTTAATTCTTAGAACGAATTAACTCTTTTTCTATTAAACGAGTGACCCTTGACCGATCAGGGTATCCACTGGGTTCAACCCTGCCTGAACAGTTCAATTTATTTCACTTATACTTTTATATTTAAAGTATTTATGTGCTAGGAGCGAAAGTTCAGTAATAAAAAAAGGTTCGAGCAAAGAGGAGCTGGAAAAAGAGATCTATGAAAGGAAGAAATTTGTTCATAGATTAAATTTGAATAGATGCTATGACTCTCGAAAAATCCTTTTCTTCGCCTAATTTTTTCTTTTCCGTTTAATGAATAAGTGGAGGAAAGAGAGCCAAGTAAAGGAATTGGTTAGAAAAAACGAGAGGAAAAGAGGCACTTTGCTGGATTTCCGCTCGAGAAACCGAAGACTGTTTGTGAGAGACCGAATTGATAGGTTCAATTCTCGCAGCCACTCCTCACCACTTCATTCCGCCATTATTAAGCAAATAATTGGAGCAAAAAAGACATGGGGAATGATTTGTTGTATATTAATTAAACAACATTGGCTTATGCACAATCAGTCATCCTTCACCAAGGACCTTTCGAATTGCCGTTTCGTTCGTGACAGCCCTAAAGTCAACAAGACATATTGCTGGAACAGGTGAACGGAAGGAAATAATTGAATTTCCTTACGGGTCATAAAATGCATGAAGAACTTTGGCGAATGGCAGATCGATAAGGTTTTCTTTTTTTTTTGAAAATATATTTTTCTTATTTTCACTTAAGAGATATGCTAAAAATATTTCAAGTGCGAGATTGTAGAAGTGAAAACGAAATAAAATTCGAAAAAAAAAGACAAATAATATTTGATAAAAAAGTTCTCCTCCAACGTCGTCATATTTCAGTATTGCTATTACTGTTCCATGAAAAAAATGCCTCGAATCAAACGGTCTTGAAAGATTTTCAAACTTACTAAAATTTAAATTTAAATATTCGAAAAGGAAAAGCGTGTTGTAGTTAACCTCATCACCGTCTTACTTTTACAAGAAGGGCCAGCACTGGAAAATTAAAATTCAATGTTAATCCAAGAGTGACAGCAATTTTAGATGAGATAACATCAAGAGACGGAAAATGAAACAAAAGCCTAGCTACAAATAACAAAGGTTGATACACATCCGTTCACCTGTTAACGAACATTAGCTAAATTACTTAATTAGAGAAAAAAGCAATTGCACCTTTCTGGCAAGCAACTGTTTCTTCAAATTCACACTTCACTTCACTTTACTTTCTACAACTGTTCTTTGTCATTTCATTTAATGATATAATGTGAAGTAATTTTGCGAGCACTCTAGCAAATCTCGAGAATAATATGAAATTTTCTCTACCTTTATGCACTTCTAATTAAATTACAGAGAGAAAATGAACATTCGAGCTCAGAGGACTGAGAAATAATAAGTACCAAGCAAACAAACATTTGCCGAAATGATTAACTGTGCCGGGACAGATGTTTACAAAAAATTCACATTTGAATCTGAAGATGAAAAAGCATCATTAATGTTTAAGTATGCGTTCAAAAATAGATGAAAAGAAGATTGGTTCTTTTGTTCGAAAACGATTCAATTACAGAACATCTTAAATATCGAATAACACAAAGAGAAAAGGTATTCAAAATTGAATAAATTTTAGTCGACAAGGACAATGCGTGAGTCACACGGCAACGGTAGCTTTCAATCTCCGACAATAAACGAAATTACGACGGTGAAAAAGTAATAGTAGCAATGAATTCAGTGAAATTTGAGGCAGTGAACATTAAAGTCTTCTTTCAAGGATTTTCAGCTTTGCATCCTATGAACCGATCATTAGAAAACCATAACTGTCAAGACATTAATTGCAAGGTGTGTCCTCGGTGTGATAGTTGGTGACAACAAAATAGACTCGCAAAAGCGACCATTAAACAATCTCCAATTCTGGTTGGTTCCTTTTGCAGAAGAAAAAGGGCAGAGTGGGAGGTAATCCATAAAACTATAATCGCATACAAATCAAATTTCTGACTATGATTTTTTTACTAAAATATTTTACAACCAAATTTGAATGAATGAGATTCAAAAAAGACAAAACTAAAGGAAAGAAAATTGAATATTCAATTAATCACATCAAAAAACCCTCGCCTAGGCAGACCCTATTTAACATGAAGTTTACATGAGTCGATTTCAAGCAATTTTTTCAAAATTAAACGCTTTTTAACGAAGAAAAATGACAGAATTTGCTTTATTAGTTAAATGAGTCGAGTCTCACTTTATCATTACGGTGTCATATTTTCCTCACATAAATTTGCTAAAGGAATTTAGAGGATTTTTTGCAAGATGTACGCAATAAAAGAATTCAGAGAAGTTTCTGATATTCTGTTCTGTCAAATTCTGCAGAAGTGTAGATGTCGACTCTTCTTAGGGGGAGTAAATCAAATTAAATGCGTCAACTGAGAGCTTTATTAAAAAAAGATTAGGCGTAGTACTACTTTTGTTTGTGCCACGAAAGCATTAGCATAGGCTTAATAAGGGAACAAATGGATTGTGTCGAGAAATTGACCGGACGGAACGAAAAGATTAAATTTACCGATAATGGACTGCATCCGTCTTTAGGTGACGGTCCTCTCAAATTATTTTTTTATAATTTATGAATCATTACAACAAATTTCATTCAATTTTAACTGATTTAAATTCCAAAACTTGCACAAATTTGGAAATGGTTGAAACAAGAGCAATAAAATGTAATTATAAAAATACAAATTGAGAAAAGAATCCAAAATATCAAATGATGGATGAAACAGAGCGAAGAAATAACACGCAAGCAATTAGTGTTTACTTTCTGCCACAATATCGCTATGAACTCCTTCAAATCTTACATTTAGCAAAGGCATCTTCAGATTACAATTTCGTAGACTTTAAGAGGAAATTCATTCGGAATATGGAAGTTGAGAATGAAAATGGAGGAGAAATTACGCAAGAAACACGGCCACAATTACCAGAAAGTCTTTAGTCTGGATGAATAGATGAGGAGTAATCGAACATTAATTATTGTTCATCCCAAAAATTATGATAATCATTTCATTGCATGCATCGCTATGAATATGAACTATCATCATCAGAAGCCCAATTACCCAATTACATCCAATTCTAATTATCCGGAAATTAATTGCTAGATAGATGAAATGGAACTTCTGACGATTATATTATGTTTCTGCTTCACGTGGGAACTCAACAGAGAATCCGATAGCTCACCTCAAATGACAATGAATGATTGAATCAAATAGTATGACGTTAAGGATACAACACAGAAGAGGCGGATATGTTTCTCCAATATTTTCAAGCAAAAAGATAAACTCAGATATCAGGTTTCAAAAGTTTTTCATCAGATTCATATTCTGTTTACGGAACTGTAAACAATCAGATTGTACTAGGGAAATAAACACTAACAACGGAGACTCATAATTTATGGATGATCTCAAGATGAAAGCTCATTAGCTCAGGAAACTGAAGACTAAAGGTACTGTTCCTTGGAGAGCCACTTTGTTTTGGCACTTCTTCCTTTCTACAGCTTATCAAAAAAGTTTTTAAGGAGCAGAACTGTTAGCTATTTAGGCTCAAATATGACAGACGTCCATTTTCATAACATTTTGCGCCCAGCAACGATACATCCTTCATAATAACAAATATTGGAAATTATCGTCTGCGCAAGATCATTTGCATAGAAGTGCTATTTTCAATTGTTAGCCTTCTCTTGTATTCAATTGCATTAATAACAAGTAATAATGAACTGATTAGAACCGCCAAATAGGAGGAATCTTAGAGATGATAAGTGAACTTCATCCTATTCTGTTAATTCATTTCCTGATTCAAACTTCAGGCCATTTTTGCAGATATAAATAAATTTGGACAATAACTAACTTAAGTTTGATCTGGAGTCTGCTTGCTGCTTATGTACTGGAATTCCATAATAATCCAAATTAATCAAGTGAAGATTATTATTTGAAAATCACAATTTCAAAAGTCTTGCTTAGGAGATTTTCTCGATTTCTTTGAAAGTTTCTATCCTATTTAAGGATCATTGTGAGGAAAGAGCAGTTTGATTCATCACTTTAAACTTGGAGCTCTACGAAATGAATATAAGCAGACTACGAACTGAAGTAGTCATGTTTAGAGAAAATAAGGCTAGGAAAACTTATTAGTACTAAGACAGTATAAACTTGGAACCACGTAAAACAATATCAGTATCAGGAATCCATATACATACATATCCGATCTTCGATGAATATCATCTTCTTTGCTCAGAATTAGGGCGGGTTGGAGGATGGGAGAGTGGAAGAGAATGACGAACATGTACATTTTGTAGTTCGAGAATTATTTAAAGAAATTTAAGCAATGCAAACTGTTGACAGGTAAGTGAATTTACAAATTAAAATCTGAAAAGACACAATGCGCGGGGTTGGCTTCTACCTCTTCCTCTTCTCCTAGCCAAAAAAGACTAATAAAGTTTCATACTGACAGCTCCGTTGACTAGACTCCTCAGCGGATAGAAAATTCTTCCGAAAGGAAGAGGTAAATTTATAATTTTTTTTTTTTTGAAAATTAGTCTGTAAGTAAAGGAAGAGGACTGGTATGATGCAAATTCAGTACAAGAAATACATGGAAGTGCCGAATGGATCTGAAATAAATTTCAGGAAAGAATGACAACAATAGACGAATTAATGGAAGGATAATGGAACGATGGATGTCGCATCTTCGAAAGCGATGTGACACGAAGATGGAAAGTAAAATGAAAGGACTTGAAAGTATAGGTAGATTCATCCCTTTTGCTCACTGAGAAGATGGAAGAATGAAATTTCTTGCCATTCTTTCTTACTACTGAAGGTACACTGTTCACATTGATTTGTTTCTCGTAGTTTTATGCATGCCTTCGTTCCAAGGACGTCCACCCATCGTCACCACCCGCTGTGACATTTTCTCAGTTGACAAGGAATGCCTCCATGGCATAGATTGAACTATCTACTATAGATTGAACTACTGCTACTATTCCCACGGTACCTGTAAAGTTCTCGGAATAGACTATCAACTGCACTACAATAAAATCGAACATTTACACTACCAGTATTGAGTGTCACTCCAGGAAAGTCCGTCAATAATCAGAATGGCAAAAGTTCCGCATGATTTGATCGAATAAGTTGGATGGAAAGAGAACATGCCTGGGTACATAGAGGGTTTAGCAATTCTATAGCTTCTTCCTTTGACGTGTGGCAGTGATGTAATAGTTGGGTGACAAATGGACAGCGAACAGTGACGAAAACGTGAAATTAGAAGTGACAGCTAATGAAGAAATCACACTTAAGCCTAGAAATCATCCAAGACTATCGGGGAGCCCACAAATGTTCGCTCCTGCACACAAGATTCAAGTAATCTTAAAATGCCTCAAGTGATTATCATCAAAAGTGCTAGTTTATTCGTACCAAATATATATTGCCACTAATTAAGTTACTCGATAAGTAATCTCTCAAATTTAATATAACAATGTGCGGTGGTCAACATCGACATGATATAACGCTAAGGTCGTTGTTTTCTTACGGTAGGATTTCTCGGGGTGGATGGACACCCGAATGGATTGAAACTTTCAATTCATCTGTCGTGTACAGCTTTCGAAAAATCTGAAGGAATTGGCAGTGGCGATGAAGACTTAATTACCGGGATGGGAAGGAAGAAGAAAGCTGTTGACAATTCAGACGACAGGAAGGGAGAAGAGTGAAACATTAAAAAAAAGACGGGACATTAAATGTGAGCGTAGTGACCGTTCAAGTGGTGCATTAAAAGCAAAAGCAATTTGCTTAGGAAGGGTCTAGCCAAAAAGAAAGAAGATAGTTGTAATTGAAATATGGATGGAACGTTTTATGAATGGCTGAGCGAAGTGAAAGAGTACTGAGTGTTTGTTGCTGAAAGTGAATTTTGATTCACCTCGTAGAGTCGCTTCATTTCTCGAGATAAGTTTCACAAAAGAACTTAACTTACTCAAAGACTTTAAGGCAACAGATTGCTTACGAATGTCCAAAATCGATATGCGCAGCAAAAGCTGAAAGTTTTCATTGAAATTTATTTAATTCATGATCTTTTTGCTTGAAATCTATCAGAGAAAAAGAGAAGACCAATTTGTTCAAAAACATGCTCTCCTTTTCGCATGTTTTTCCGTTTCATCCTTCTCACCATTTCAGTTTTAAAAATGCTGCAAATTTCAGTTCTATACTGTGATATTAAGTAAATTTATGAAAACTGTTAATTGTATTCACTGTATAATTATTAGTGCTAATTAGGCTATCCGATTTGAAAGCATAGAAATTAGAATGAATTTCCATCCAGTTCTAAAAATAACCAACGGTTTGCTGCTTCAAATGTTTGAAACGAATGAAACTTCACTAATTCGTTGGAGAGCACTTTAAAATTTACTCTTTCTCACAAAACTCTCAATAAAAATGGAGCAAATTGTCCCATAATGAAGCACATAGCATTTATAGGATGTGCAATTCGCATAATTTATGAAGTCTCTTATTTCCATACTTCCCATTCCAACACCAATGTTAAAGATGTGAAACTGCAGGGAAGTTTTACAGCTAAAACTATGAAAATCTAATTGCCCTTCCTTTAACAAATCCTAACCATTGTAAATACCAATGATTTTAAAGACAATAACTCAGACATGAACATATAGTGAGATAGATGGGAAATACAAGGGATTTTTAGTAAGACCAGAAAGGCAATATCAGGTCAAAGGAGTCTTCTAGATATAGCTACAAGGGCTCAACTTTTAATACAATTAAAATAAAAGATCTGGCTTCGTAATATCAAAATATTTTTCTTTTAAGACAGCCACTGTTTGCTGAAATGAATTCAATAAATAGTTGATGACCACATGTAGACTACGAACTAGCAATTTAATATATCATTGTCATCGATAACCAATGATACCTTTTAATAATATATGTATATTTATGTAAATTTCCCCACTAAAAGGGAACTGTGATTGGGAAAAAAGAAAAGTGACTAAGAGAGATAGCACTAGTACTAGATTAGTAGCTGCAAGACTCGTATAGCTTGAGAAAGTACCCAGATGGACACTTAAATCTGAAAGCCTAGAAGGACAAGCCTGTATGCATGTCGTTATTCCTCTGCCCTATCCTCATTATGATAATGATTTCCTTGGTTAACTATTATAAATTGCTGAAAGCGATGTTAAGCATGAAGAGATGCTGCAACGATTTACACAATTAATTAGAAGTGCCAATTTCTGGAACATGCCGGTCTTGTATTCCTGATGAACCACGCTACCGGGTTTAAAATTACCGGATCCAAACACTAAGATTTTTGGATTTAAAGAGAAATATCATCGACAAAAGAGGGAAAACAAGTAGCAAACATTGAAGATGAACAAATCTGTAGGACGGATCGATTTTTCTCCACACTTTGAGAATTTTTACCAGTCTTTAAAGTATAAAGAAAAAGGCGAGACAATAAAATTTGGAGAAGAAGATTGAAAAACTAGTTGTTTGGCCAAAAAAAGATTTATCATTATTTCAGACACATACTGAGCTAAGCACCCGAGGGATGGTTGCTGGATAGATAGTTCTTTTTTTTTCAACATCAAATCAAAGGATAAAATAGAAAAATTCGTTCTCAAAGAGTAAAATCTAATCGTTTAATTCAGTTGAATTACAAAAAAAAAACAATCACTTTTCGGGTTTTTTTTACCCTCAAAATTTCAACAAAAGAAGACTAACTAGTCACAACATCGGCACTGGTTAGACAAAACCATTAATTGCCTAATTAATGAAAATATTGACGAAACGTAATGGCTGCTAACTCGTGACCTGATCTGTCTGACCTCTTTCAAGGTACAATTATATCAATGTAAATCAAATATATGGTGGATGTAGTCTTGATGTTCCTACTTATCGTCAAAGTTAATTGGAAGGACATCTAGGAGGAGGCAAATTTTCGATGACAGTTCTTTTATTTCCACATCTGGCGTATCGAAATGTTCAGCCAAAGATTTACCGATCAATCAATAATTGTATTAATGATGATTTGGTCATCAAATGGACAAAGGAGAAAGAGACAGCAGAGGAACTTCAAGAAGGGCAGAAGTATGCCATGCCAAATAACATAAGTAAACAAAGTAATTGTGGGATGGAGTAAATAATGTGCCGAAGATAATACAGATAGAAGGTGACTGCTTAATACCTCTTCTCTTGGGGAAAT
Source organism: Setaria digitata (assembly GCA_003640385.1). Taxonomy (NCBI): domain Eukaryota; kingdom Metazoa; phylum Nematoda; class Chromadorea; order Rhabditida; family Setariidae; genus Setaria; species Setaria digitata. The sequence continues at coordinate 131,787 of RCAB01000091.1, forward strand.
TATCGAAGTGCTGCTGTGGGACCGGACAACTTTGCATACAAATAGGAGAGAGGGTTAACAGGGTTGAGGGAATCTCTCTTATCATATCAGCTATGATAACGCACGAGGCTCTTCGCGATCAAGTGCTTCTCGAGAAAGAGTCAGAACTCTCAAGTGATAATTTTTGTCAAACTAAGTCCGACCTTACAAAGTGATAGTATAGAAACTGAGAAGATTGAATATCGAACATTTGTATCATACTCTTCAGTAAATCCATTTAGCAGACATATAAATTATAGTTAAATGTAAGTCAGTGCTTGTAAAAATTCGAAATAAAAAATACAAATGTCACTCTTTGGGCATTGTTTAAATGGAAATGTGAAAAATGGACTAGTGAGCAAAGTGAAGAGTAGTGTTGTCATTTCAGTTTTAAAGCCTAGACAGCAAAAGAAAGCAGCAAATCACAAAGAAACTGGAAAAATATTGTGTCCATCGTAAATAAACAGTAGTGAAGGTTGAAACGTACGAGGAACCGTTCACTTTGACCTTGTTCTCAAGAAGGCCTTGAGCAGTTACGGGAAGCATCCATCAAGCATGATCAGGAATGGAGTACATAAACCATCCCAGCATGTACAAGAAGATTCTGCGCAGTGGTCAAGATAACGGTTGGGAACTTTACCTCTTGACCTCTGCAAAACTTCGAACAAAGGGACAGAAGACAACAGAGAATGGAATGGACCGTTCATTGCTCTCGATACTGAACGATCACATCTGAATGACCCGAGTGAGGGAATCAGAGGTAAATGAAAAGACAAGAAATATGACTGCGTGAACAAAAAAAAGGACAAAGAGGATAACTAAGCAATCCTGGCTATTAGCTCGAACCATCTGTGCTCCCACTCCTGATATTCACGAAGTACTGATGTTGCGGTTCATGGACAAGCTACCAGAGACTGTTCATTGAGTCTTTATTGCCGTGCAGACAAATTTCCTTAGGTCAGATCTGATTGCAAAGGACGAAGAAGCATGATTTTAAATTATAAGAATCTCTTAACTTTGATCAAATGCACTTGTCTGACAGATGAATGACGTTTAGAGCGAGAAGTTAGATGGTATCAGTTTGTGGTGGCACTTAGGGTGATTCTTTGACACTTAAGTCTTGACACGACGAAGTAAGCAGGAGCAGAGCTTAGTAATGTCAACATCAAAATGTATTGAGGATGAAATCCGCTTCAGGTGACGTTTTGTCTTGAAAGTTGAAATGAAATTGGTTGAATTCAGTTTAAAATAAAGCTTCTTCATGGGTTTAAGTGTGAAACTTTTATATCGACAAAAGTCCAGAATAAGATACATGGATATTATCAAAATTAATTTGCTACATGTTCGACGTCATATTGAAGACTGCAAAGTTGGAAAATAAATGTTCTGGAATTGAACAAAGTAGTAATTGAATATAAATCCTGACTGCTTGAGCTTCAAAACGAAATTGGTCTGTAGTGAATCTGATAAAATGGCTTCAAGGCCAAGGATGAATTACTAATCTTAACTTATGACAAAGTTATTGGTATCAGTAGCCATCTCAAAAAATTATAATACATTTTATGCTTTTTTACTCTTATTCTAATAAAAAATCCAAACTTGTGCCTTCATCAAAAAGTCCATCAAAAATTAATTGGCTCAAATTTTTTTTTTTAAACATTATCCGGAGTCAATAGATGGATGGTTCATTTTAAAATTCAGAAAACTGGCATTAGGAATCAAGACTACATCAAATGTACGTTAAATAAATGGAACAATTGAAAGATTATGGAAAAATCTACCAATACCCCAAAAAATATGATCCTTTCAGCTTTCTAGTCATTCCCTGAAAACACTTATAATTAATTAACAAAAGACAGTTACAACATTCTTTCTCTCTTACTCCTTGAACATATTCACATTTACGGGTACTATTTTAAAGCCTGGTCTTACTGAACCTCCTCTTTCATGCATGAAAATACCATAATCTCAATGAAAGGAAAGTAAAGAAAGGAAGCAAGACATGGAATTTGTACACCTAACTAATTTGGTTTAAGTAAATCCTCAGAAAATAATTAGAATCAATTTACGATAATCAACTGCTGTTCGGTGTCGAATTAAGCAGACATGCTATCTTCATGCATCTTATCGATTCATGTGCATGCTATAATGATTTTTCATGGAAGATGTCCATTTTACAAGTTCGAGATGTTAATACCACGACATTGTTACGAGTGGTTGACTTGTCCCCTCGAACTATGACGAGTCGTTGACCTCTATCGCCAACTTTCACCTATTAGTGTAAACAACTGGATAACTCATTATCATTTATACAAATCCTCAACAGTCAAATAAAAATCTTTTTCATCTTATCTACCTGAACTTAGTTCTAATCACACCACAAATCTACTCAAATTAGTCCTCAATTCTGAAGGAACAGGACGAAAGTGACTAGAAAATACTCCAAAATTTCCAGATTATTGAAATTTTCAATAGCTTTTTTCTATAATTAGCATATTATATAAGGAGTGGAAATTAAACATATAGTGAGAGTATTTGTCAACCATCTGCATTTGTCTGTGGTCCATGTAACAAGCAAATATTCATTCAACTTGATAATTTTGTTTTTTACAAATGACAAGTCTTTTCATTTAACAGCGCTTGCAATTAAACTACTGATAAAAGGTGCGGGTAAGTGGTTCGCTGATCATATTAGAATGGGTCTGTTAATTTACAGCAGTTCGAAAGTCTCAAACAACTGATGTAGGTACATGTTTGTAAGTGATGCTTCTAATTGGCAGCGGAAGTGCAAGCAATTTTGTTCGCCAATTAATTAAGGCCGTCATTAAACAGGATAGCAATTAGCGCAATTAGTTTAGCACATCAGTTTTACTGAGTGCCAAAAAGACCAGCTTGTTAAGCCAATCTTCCCTCATGCATTCATTCGTTTGCATTCTAGGATTCCGAGTAGGAAAGAAGCACTGAAATAAGGGAGTATATATTAGTGCTTGCGCATACATCTCGTTTTCTTCCGAAAGTATTCCGATCAAAGTTTAACAAGATATGGGAAGTTTCAGGGGACAAGACAGGAGTGATACTTCTCAAATTAATTAATTACAAGAGAGATGAAGTTCCATTTTCTCTTCCAAAATGGGCGTCACTAGAGCAAACTGATTTGGAGCTGCCTATTTGTTGCTGAGAAAATGGATTATCATGAAACGACGACGCAAGAAAATGAGAAGTTATTCTCGATGACGAAAGGGACTTCGTTTTCCAACTCTCATTACGGTGGTTATAGCAACCAAAGCTAAACAGATACATAGTCCCAGGCAGAGTTGAAAATGAACAAATAATTAGCTTATTTAACGCTATCAGTCCGTCTAATCTGAAGTCGAATTCAGTCTAGCTAAGCTGAAAAATTTTATTTCTAGTTGCAGACTGAAAGACGGTGGGAGATGTTGTCTTTGTTTCAGAAGAATTGCTCTTTTCTTTACAAACCTACGGAGGAGTTTAAGTGCGAGGGAAAATTACTCATGGTCACTTCATAAACATTTTCCGATAGATGTAAACGACAGTGTTGTCATAGGCTGGGACCAAGAAAGCGACTAGATTAGAGAACAGTGGTTAGAGACTTGGCTTGGCTCAAGGAACAGTAGTGCCATAACATGTGCACCATGAAATGTAACAGATTTATAGGCATGCATAATGTTCAGAGCTGAAGCTATTAGAGTTATTAAGCAAGCTCTCCAAAGGGAATTCAAGCTTTAAATATAAGGGCAATAACGCACTTAACCTTTTCGTTTCTCCATTTCCAAATAATTTCAATAGTGAATGAGTTTATTGAGTAAAATGATACTCATACAAGTTCGCTGAAGATTAGGTGTGATTGCTTATCAGCGTCCGAGACTAAAAATCATCCTTTTCGTGGCAAAGTTAATTGATATCCTCATAGAAATTAATACAGACAGACGCTGCTGAAACAGGTTTTAGGAGAAGGAATCAAGGATATGCTAGAAATCTCGTTCATTACCAAAGTTTTTTCTTTCTTGAAATCAATCATAAACTTGTACATAAAACAATTCATCGGGATCGCCTTCAGCTTCAGGCTAGTCATGTATAAGGTGCCTGAACATCTTTTGTCCCCTTCTTCACCCATCCGAGAACTGTCAAATCTATTCCTACATCTCAGACAGTTCTCAAATAAATTGTTCGTGAGAAGCAATTCCAGTTGTTTACATTTGCATGTTCAAGTGTGTACTAAAGTTAATAATAGTAACAATGAAACGAGTCAAAATCAGTGATGGGTGATGAGAGATAAAGAGTGATAATGTTTAATGTGGAATTTTGAATTTCAGAAGAGGAGATGGCAGTAAGGATGGCTGGTAATGATATTCTAAAAATAATCTCTTTGAAAAACTTTCAAAAGAAAATCGGAAAAGTTTGCTCTCAGTTAAGGCAAGTCGGTATTTATATAAGGCTATTGAAGTAGTCATAATCGGTTAATGCGAAACTGGTATTTTCATGATATTTCCTTCGAAAAATATAAAACGAAGTAGTAGTTTGCTATCTTTTTGAAGGGATAATATTATAGTTTACAGACTAGTTTTTACTTTTCATCAGTAGGTAATAACAATTATATTCTTTAGAAGGATGAACACTCTAAATCCTAAAATCAAAAGAGATTTGAGAAAAAAACGAGAATAAGGGTATAAAAAAGAAGATAATAAGAAAAATCTGTCTGAAGGTATAGAAACCTTGGAAGTAATAAGTTCAATCATTGAGAATTCAAAAAGAAATAAATTCAAAGCAGAAATCAGAAATTAAAGAACAAATATTAGGACATCAGGATGAAGTTCTAAAAGAAATGAAGACAAGTAAAGACTAATTAGTGAGTGCTTTTCCTGAAGAGTTGTTTTCCTGGGTGAAGTTGAAAAAAACCCCCAAAACGTGCATGCATTTTACAAATGTTTAGAAATAATTAAAGTCCTGAAAGTGCCGACATCGTTTTATGAAGAAAAGATTAAAGCAAAAAAAGTCATTTTTAAACTAAAATTGAATTTTGTAGGAGTTGAGGCCATGAAAGCATTTTTTAATTTATGTACATTTTCAAAATCGATTCCACTGATGGAAAGTGAGGTACTAATTACAGAATTAATTCAAAAGGGAACCTTTTTAACTCGAAGAACTCCAACGCTTGTACGACTTGAACCAGCTTCTGTTGTAACATAAAAATATTGACTTTCATCCATTAGCTCATACGAAAAAATATTATCACTGCAAAAATCTGTCGTATTAAAAATTAGGAAAAAAAACGAAGTAAATTTAAATTACCAAATTTCAAAACGCGAGATTTAATAAAGTGACCGAGACTTGCAAATTTGAACTAAATCACACGATAATGACAGAAAATTATCCCTTTCCTTACCTCTTTATTTAGAAATATTCTTGTAATATTAAAGTATCACATTACTATAACTTAAGGATTTGGCTTTGACTTACCTTGCTCCGGTATCCTTATCCAAAGCAGTTACACTGATAACTGCTGAGCCAACTAAAGCAGTTTCATCTACTGACCCAAAATATAAACTTTTCTCGAAGTACGGCTCATTATCATTCACGTCCATCACCCGAATTGTCACATTTCCTGTTCCTTAAAAAAGAAGCTTTTTTCTTTCTAAGAAATTTCTAGACTTTTAGCAACCAGCAAACTGTATTCAGATGTACTGAATGATATAAAGGCTAAGATGTGTTTTGGAAGAAAATTTCTGAATATCATTTTTAATGGTAGCAAATCAAATTGAAATTAGTTTTTATTTAAGATGAAATTTTTTTGAAAACTTTACCTTCAAGTGGTGGTGTACCTTTGTCAGTAGCTCGAACTTCAATAACGAACTGTTTTTCGGATGGCAATTCACGATCCATTTTCCGCTAGATTTGAAAATATTTAATACAAACTATAAATTTTCGAAGAATGTTCGAAGAATGCAAAATTATGAAATGGACAAATGAAAACAGAGTGAAAATTACCATTGCATAAATTTTTCCACTAACTGGATCGATCCGGAAGACAGGTTTACCGTCAATTTCCTTATTTACAGCAATGCTGTATTCCAATCGAGCATTATCAGAACGTGGATCATCATAATCTGTTGCTGTAACCGTCATCACAAACACTCCATCACCTATAATTTCATTTTCTCTGCACTGAGTTCTAGATTTGTTTTTTTTTTTTTCTATTAAAAGATTGAAACTTGAAAGTATATTCAAATTTGTTGAAGTTGTAATCGAGGCAACTGGTTAACTGTGTTCAATTTGATCACAGTCACATCCTCTTGGAACTTATTTTTTAACACTTCCAAACTTGAATTTTTTTTGTCTTTTTCAAAGTTTTTAGTTTAGTCACACAGATTTATTAACGACACTAAAAATATATTTTCCTTTTAGCAGTAGATAAGTTTCTTTCGAAACAAAGATATGATTTGTTCTTCCTAATTATTCCAACATTATCCTAACTTTCACAACCTTCACCAATACCTCCTGGATCTCGATTTTCATCGATCGACCCAAACAAATTGCCGGCAAATATCGGTGCATTATCATTAATATCCTTTAAATTAACCTGAAAGTGGCAATGCGAATAAAAATTGGTGAATAATCAAAAATCGTTTTAGTGATAAAGGGAGGAACAGAACCAAAGACCAACCATCGAACTTGAAAGTTAATTTGAAAAGCTGAATGATACAACTACTCAAATTGGGTAGTAATATATTTATAGGTTCATTTCTGATAAGCGCTTACTCTGATTTTCATGTTTGAAACTGAAAATTATCAACGTCAAGGATACTATTGGACAAACTCTTACTTGCACATCAGCATAGCCAATGAGTCCATGACCATCACTGTCAATTGCTTGTACAACAAATTTCCAAACAGAAACACCGGCTGGTGGATCCCGATCCAGAGGCCGTATCACTTCTATCTCACCGGTGTATCGATCAATCCGGAAAAATTCACCAACACCTTGTCCTTCAAGTCGATAGGCGATTTTAGATGAATCGTCTTGCTGAAACATACTTCTACATTCTTGATGTACCATTATTTATTTAAGTACTGTTTATCAGAACTGTTCATCCTTGTTGATAACATCTAGAAGGGGATTATATAAATATAGTTTCAATAATTTACAGATATTCTTTTTCCGGAAGTTTAGACCGAGATTCTCCCTTTCTTTTATTACAGTTGCAAATCAAACTAGAAGTAATGTTTGGTGGTGAATAAGGTGTAATTAAGTTCAAAAAACAGTTGCTAAACCTCACCTTATCAGCATCGGTGGCTTTAACGATAAACAATGTCTTAGGTACATTAGAGTCTTCTTCAGATATTGTGATCTCGTACAAATTCATCTCAAACTGGGGTGCGTTATCATTCACGTCATCAACATATACATACAGGTCCGTTGTGGTGTTATGCTTGCCATCCGTTACAAATAGTTTCATGTGGTATACGTTTTCCTGATATCCAATGAAATCATTAAAAAATGAAATAACGAACTCAAATATTTCCGCTTCTAATTTTAAGAGATCTGATCAAATTTTAAACCTTTTCATAATCGAGTGGTTCCTTAACAAAGACCGCACCAGAATCGGTTCGAACTCCAAATGGTATCCGTCTCCCGTGTACAGCATATAAATCGTATTTGAGATTTTGCACTGCAATTTATTTGCTATTCTAATTCACGATGAACTGCAATCTGTTCTTTAATAATGAATATTCAAACATCTGCATATGTGGCAAAAAAGAACTTCATTTAGTAAAATTTTTAATTCAGATAAGAAAAGGGCTCACATCGATCTAAGTCATAGGCCTTCACAGTGATAATATCTTGGTTGATCTCAGCATTTTCTGCAATCTGAGCCTCATAGCGAGTTTGCTCAAAGTAAGGAGCATTATCGTTAATATCAGCCACAAAGATTTGTACTTTAACGATGTCTGAAACGGATGAAAAAGGAAATGAGACGTTTCTATTGATTCACACAAATTTTGCTGCAAAGCTGAAATGGAAACTGAATAAGCAGAAAAGTATGTGAGTTAATAAATGAATAAAAATGTCCTTCCACATGACCAGATAAATTTAGGATTTTAAAAGCAATCTGTATGACTAGGCTACTGTCTTACTCAAGTTGGACTAGGACACCGTTCCTCTCTAATGGCAAGCAAAATTTTGAAGTATTCCATTTGACTTAGCCAACGAAAAAACTGCAGTTGAAATCTAGTAGAGAAGTAAGCGAATGAATAGAGAATACCTTTATTTGGTCCCGATGACCCGGGCAGACTTGATGGAAGACTGTCACGTGCTTCAACGTCAAAAATGAAGGAATCGTTTTTTTCTCGATCAAAAATTTCCAATGGAAAAATTCCACCGGTCACTTCGTTGATCCGAAACAATCGTGCTGCTCCCGTGTCACCGTCACCAATGATCCGGTAACGTATTTCTGACTGTGGACCGGAAGAATCCGCATCCTCCGCCTTAACAACCGTAATAGGGTTACCGTTGTGTCTGCAATAGATGAACATTTTATCTTTGAAAAGGAAGAAGGAAGTAAATATATTACGAGAGGCACATAAGTTTTGCTAAAACAAATAGTACTTGGTGAGAAATTCTGTCGGCGTCTGTTCTTCCTCAATGGTACCCGTGAAAAGATCGACTGTAAAACGTGGGACTACGTCATTCTTATCCCGCACTACGACGTGGAACTGCCTATCGGATGTTATCAAGCTGCGCATATCCTACAACAGATAGATATCACTTCGGTTTCTTGATGAAGAAAGTGCGTAGTAGATAAAGGAAGAGTTTAAATTATTAAACAAAGGCTTCGGTGAATTTTATTTGCCTGTGCTTGTTTTGAATATGAAATTTCAACATAATTAAGAGTCACGGATTACAAAACTGATCGATCCTCCTAGCCGTTTGAATTTCGTTCTGTTGGTACACTTCAAATTTAAGTTTACCATAGCTGTTAGAGTGAGAGTGTAATTCTGCTGCTGTTCGTAATCCAACCCAATCATATTCCTGACAACAACCCAATCTTGCCCACTCTTTTTCTCCAAGAATTCACGAAAATGCATTTCGTTGTTAGTTCCACGACTGGCACCATTTGCCATCCTGCAATATACTTAAATCACACTTAGTTACTGTTTCTCCTTTTAATTATTTTTTTTTTTAATTAGTCATGTCTTGTTCGAAATCCAGTTTCAACTGAATCCCTATTNTTTTTAATTATTTTTTTAATTAGTCATGTCTTGTTCGAAATCCAGTTTCAACTGAATCCCTATTAGCATGAATCATCCCAAAATTAAAGCAAATTTAGCAACTCTGCAAAAGATCCAAAGGATGAACTGACTTGTAAGAAATTGGGTTTTTTGAGCCATCTCCTGGAATGGCCAAGCATCGGAAAAGTACCGAATTAATCTAAAAAATTGGAAACTGCGAGAAGACATATCAAAGATTACAAATAAATATGTCAGATTGGGGAAACCTACAACAGCATTCTGATAAATTTTCATTTTAGTGTTTGAAATAATTTTAAAAAGCTATTTTTCTTTCCTGCCTCTACCTCTCAAATTAAGTTATTGCTTCAGTATTTCAGTAACTAGAAGTTTGCAGTATCTAAAGTAAAGCTTCAAAGATTGCAAGTATTTTGCTCACCAGAATGTCTTCGTCTGTGGTGACTACTGTTCCAGTAACTAGGAGGCTACGAAGTTTTAAGTCAAGAGTCAACAGGTCGGAAGCACTTACCGGAATATCTTCATCTACAGTAACAACTGATTTACATTCATCAGTTGTTTGCCACTGTGGCGCACTTTGCTGTTTTTCATGGACATTCACAACAACTTGTACTGCACTTCGTTGCGCAAATGGCTTCCCGTTATCGTCAGCAATCACATTGAAAACGAAACGATCTTTCTGGAAAAATCCAAAAAAGGTGACGAGAAGGAAAAACTTGGAACAAAAAAATATTTTCGATTCTTCAAATGAATCAGAACAGAACGTAATCTTCTGCACGACGGATCAAGTTGAACGCAACTAACATATGGAGGAATCTGATTGACCAACGTGATTTCACCATTATTTTCATTGATAATCCGGAAAAACTTGAAGTCTTTGTGGTGTTCCTTTCCAGCAAGTGTATCTTCAGCTAGCAAATAAGTTATTCGAGCATTCTGTGGAGCATCGGCATCATCCGCAAAGACGGTTAGCACCGAATAGCTAAAATATTGGAACTCCAGAGAGAGTTGAGAGTTATTGGAAGATTTCCTTGAACTGCTGAATTGTTTTAATTCTAAATTAATTATTAATTTACTATACTTAAGGTGCAACTAAATTGTTATCCGCATTTTTTTTTTTTAAAAAAAGTAGAATTCTGTGCCTCTCTGAATTGAGCATTTTGATACAAAATTTGAAGATGAGATTCACGTTCTAATGCCTGAATTTTCGATATTTTCCGATTTTATTAAAAGAAGAGCTTGTAATACTATAATGATTTTGCACACATTTAGTTCAGCTAAAAAATCGCAAATTTTCAGGCAATAATTCCAATCATCACGCATTTTACAACATTTATAAGCCACCATCTGTGATGATTTAATACAATGAATGTTTTTTTATTTTTTTCAAATAATCAGTTTTGCTTGAAGAAATGGCCTAGCAATCCGTCAATAAATTAACATTTTGTTGGGTCTAGTTCTTCAAAACAGAAATTGAATCACCCAACGTCAACACTTCTCGAAACTGATGTTTCATAAAATGCTCGGTTAAATTGAGGTGCATTATCGTTTACATCGAGAACTTGAACAGTAAACTGGCAGAAGCCAATTAGTGGTCTTTCACCTTTATCCGTAGCCTAAAATTAAATTTTTCTACTTCAACAGTTTTTCGACTCCAATGAGACTGGATTATTTCATTTGAAACAACATTTAAATTGCTAGGATATGTAAATATTTAATATTTAAATATGTAAATATTGTGTAAATATGTGAATTTTTAAATATATGTAAAATAAACAATAAAATGTGCTATAACGCTGATGATCTTATCACTAGAAATGTCCTCATATCACTGTCAAACTAATAACAACTTTGTAGAGATAAACTTTAAGAAAGTTAAATTATTATTTACCGTGAGGTATAAAAGTTTATTATCATTAGTTAATCTTTAATAACTACCAAAAAAAAATCACTTTCACTGTAACTTCTTCCTGTGCTCTTTGTTCACGATCAAAGCGTACAAACGGTGATGGCCTCAATTCACCTGTTTCTGGATTAATGATAAACGGTTTACGAGATTCAGATTGTGAATAATACAACGAGTAAACAATTTCTCCATTTGGTGGCGAATCCTCATCGGTTGCTACTACCTGCAGGAGTTTCCAACACTAAGATATTTCGTTCTGAGGAAATTTTGACTGATTTGGTAGAATCAAATAAGAATGCAATGAAGAGTAAAATGACCTCACCTTTTGGTTGTTGTGCTTTTAGAAATAATTGCCACCTTTGGAAATTACAAAGTGTCAAAAACAAAAACCTTCAAAATGACTGGTGCATTGATTTTATAATCGCCTTCTTCAATCTTTGCAATACTGCTATAAGTATCACAGTTGCGGAATTCTGGTTTGTTGTTGTTTACATCCGCAATATCTGTAAGTTAGAATCCTAATTTAAATCTCTTTTTCTCCTAAAAACTTTAAATCCACGAAAAATATATCCAGAAAGAAAGAAAAAATCTGTAAGTTAGAATCCTAATTTAAATCTCTTTTTCTCTTAAAAACTTTAAATCCACGAAAAATATATCCAGAAAGAAAGAAAAAATCTGTAAGTTAGAATCCTAATTTAAATCTCTTTTTCTCCTAAAAACTTTAAATCCACGAAAAATATATCCAGAAAGAAAGAAAAAATCTGTAAGTTAGAATCCTAATTTAAATCTCTTTTTCTCTTAAAAGCTTTAAATCCACGAAAAATATATTTAGAAAGAAAGAAAAAATGCGGTTCGATTATTTCGGCATGCTTTAAAAACTTTTTAAACACATACCAACAGTAACTGCCGCAGTTTGCATATGAATTTCACTTACGCTCTGCCCGCAACAGGATCCGTCATCTCGTGCTACTACGGTTAAGTTGTACGGAGATTCTTCATGTATTAGTTCTTCCGGTTTCACGTTTGTTCCAAGTTTAATCAGTCCTGTACTTTGGATTCAAATAAAAATGATGAACCAAGAATCAGAGGGCATAAATGCATCGAATAGATTTAGTGAGGAAAAAAGAAAATTGTTTGAAAAAAGCTTCCCGAATGACCTACCAGTATCTCGATCAATCTCGAACAATTCAGTTGCTGATGTTTCATCACCATTCGAAAGCAGAAACGTGTAGAAAACCTTAAATTTTGCATGCTACAATATTCTTGAAGTGAGATCTATTTCTTTAAAATTTTAAGTCAAATACAAAAGAAGCTCGGCAATTGAGTAAATCTACCTGATCCCGATCTGGATCAATTGCTTGGATTTGGATGATCGGTGTTCCACCTTGAGCATCCTCAGCAACAAATGCATGATAAGTTCCATTTGGGATGAAAACTGGCGCCTCATCATTAGAATTTTCTGTGCGAATATGTACCTGAAACTGATACTGATAAATATTTCATTAAATGAAACTGCGTCATATATTCTCGAGAGACGTTGACAACGAAAAGAACAGTCCGAAAAGTTTTATCGCTTTTTCAATCAAATATGTTGATGACTTAGGTTTCCTGACTGACACACAAACTGTGAGCTCGACAGACGCACGGAAGGATACGTGAATCCAGACGTCTCTTTCTGTTAAAAAAGAAAATACCACGGCATTACTACTGAGCGATGGTTCACCACAATCGGTTGCTGTAACGTTGAAACGATAGATGAAGAAACGTTCTCGATTTTGATCAGCATCCAGACGTGTTCGAGCAGATATCTCTCCTCGATCGTTGATAATAAAATTATTATCAGTTAGGGTATATTTAATTCGAGCATTTTCGCCATGATCTTTGTCATCTGCTTGAACTGAAATGATCATAAAATACTGCTCCGATAGATGGTAGAACTTCGAGTAAGGAAGTAATTTTAGGATAAAATATTCCTAAGTTTTTCTTTTTAAAAATAAAAAAAAAATTTTTTCAAATTTTTTTGCGACTTCCAAAATAAGGAAAATTGATTTACATAGAAGTTGACGCAAATAAACTTACCTGTCAAAATAATTTGGCCGGGTGGTACGTCTTCTTTAGTGGTAGCAGTATAGATAGGTTGCGTGAACGTCGGAACATTGTCATTTACATCTTCCACGTAAATGTCCAACGGTACTTCACTTTCCCTGCCATCTTCACGAGCGATAGCTGCAATTTTACGAAATTTCATTGTGAAATGCCAGCTCGAAGTTTCCTCGTTTTTAAGTAACTTAGCTCTTTCCGTTGCTCCTTTGACACTTAATTTTCCATGCTAAAGTTACCTCTCTCTTGAAAGCATTACCTTAACTTTGTTAAACTTAACCCTTATGCACCGAATTTGTGATCAGTTCAAATAAATTAATGTTAATTAAAATGACACTCACTTGCGAATAAGTGACATTCAGCCTTCTCTTTTAGCATCAATATGCTAGGAATTCAGAACTCGATAAGTAAACAAAATAAGATCGATTTTTATATCATCAACTTCAGCTTCTAGTTGGAATATGGAAAAAGGCTTGCAACTCAAAGTTTATCACTGTTAATGGAAGTTCAAGTAATGAATAACACTAAACGTAATTAATTAGTGCTAAATTGTAATTAATTAAAATCTCTAAATCAGTTTTCTATTTTTTCGTGATTTTTTTTTTCGAAAAATTTTGAAATTCCTCCTCTCTACGATTACAATTTTCCTGAAGTTTTAAATAACTAATAACAATGCTACCATATCATTTAAAGTTTGCCTGTTTCGGCTTTCATTATGTTATCAATTTCTTGTAAAAAAAAAACTTTTTTTTTTCTATAATCTCATTTCTGTTAAGACTGAATCTAAATTTTCAAGAATAAATGTAATTAGTGGCTTTACTATTTTCTAGAAAAATGACTTTTCGAATTAAGAGAAAATGAATAAGGATAACACAATTCGGCCCGAGAACTAAGGAAAGATCAACAATCACTTCATGTTTGAAAGTTCTGGAAAAGTTGTCAAGTTGCTGCTATATAAATTTTATTTAGCTATATTAAAGGTAGGGTTTCATCCTCTACCTTTCTCCTAGTACATGCTACGACGTTAAGTTTGTATTGGTCTTCACTGCAAATCTAACTTGATAACTGTTGCTTACATCTTGCATTGTCAAATGAGCAGTTCTGCAACATCAGCTTTCAATTATCAGCAAGCCAGATAATCCCTACCATGTGCAATAAGGCCTGTGCTTAGTTAAAAGTTCTCACTGTCAAATGAAGCATATGAAATAAAATTGGATTTTAAGTGTAAGCCGGACTGTTGCATTCATTTATCGATCAGGAACGGAAATTAAGACATAGTCTGAGCCTATGAGGCTCATTAGAAATTTCATGAAAGAACAAGCAAGTGAAGCAGAAAATTCATATGGCCTTAACTGAATAAACAAGTCTACCATGGACAGCTACCTAACTTCCTCCTAATCATTTCTGCTACGTAACTTTTGACTGAACAAATTCACTTTTCCTCTCATAATAAATTTTTGAGACACCTGTTAACTGATGATGCTTTGGTTGAGTATCGCCATCGTAGTCAAGTGTTCTTATCAGTCGAACCACGCCACGTTCTGCGTCAATTGTAAAGTATGGCGACAGTTCACGTTTCACGGAAGTTGTATCCAAATACATTTCATACCGCAGCTCACCTTTGCTACGTCGCTTGTCGATGGGTTTGAAGCATTTCGCTTTGATGCCAACTATGCTGAATCAATTGAATTCTTAACCTCTAATCAGTTGAATGTCACCTGATACGCATCTCCGTATTCTACTTCAAATTCACTTTGTTTAAAAATCAATTTTTCTTTCTTAGATGTAAATAGCTATACCTGGAACCAACTTCAGTATCTTCCGGAACATGAACTGTGTACTGTTGCTGAACAAACTGCGGTGCACGATCACCGGCATATATTTCTAGAACTGCAACTTCGCTATTCTAAATCAAAAAACGAAAATAATTTTTAGGAAGCGAAATTTGCTCAAAAACAGAGAAGAGAATAAAAAATGTCTGTTCTGGTTGAACTTCTTTAGCCAAGTGCCAATATAGAACTTGGAAAGATCGACTAATTAGACGACTTTTGCCATTTCAAAAACATATTTTATTGCTAAAAAAGAATTTCAGAAGTTTTTGCAATTCTTGTCCAAACCATATTAAAGTCACCAAAAAGTTTGACAAGCTAAAATCAATCAATCTTTGTGGTGAATTCAAGCATTCACCTGGGGAACTTCAGTATCTGTCGGTGTTCGGTCTCGAGCTTGAACAAAAACCCGATAAGTTTCACCGGGTTTATAATGTTTCAAAGCTGTCTGCACCACTCCACTTACTGGATCTACCGTGAACGTTCCTCTTGCTGTAAAGATGCTAATGAAATCCAAAAATTTTATAAAGCTGAAACTTGATGGAAAACTCAAAGATTATACCAATCTTACATCTTTACAGCTGAAATTTTACAAGACATAGATGTCAGAAAGGTATTGCAATTTGGGAGGTAGTCTTATGAATTTCAGTTCAAGCCAAAGATCTCAGAGTCATTTAACCCATTACTTGCTTTTGCTTTCAATTATAATAAGAAAGTACTGAATTTTGGGTTATTGCTGATCTAACAATTAGTAGCTACTTAGTCACATTAACAAAGTACTTATACTAACGTTCAGTATTAATAAGTCGATATTCGACATTATCATCGCCATCGCCAGTCTCATCTCGAGCGACGAACTGCAATTCATCAAATATTTGCAAAATTACAAAACGACCATTTTTGAAATTGTTTCCCAAATAATTCATAACACTCATGCACTCACATTCACTTAGTGTGAATAAATGAGACGGAAAGATGCATTTTACAAAAGTTTCTATCAAAAAGTTAAAAAATTTGCTAAACTACTTGGGAAAAAATAGAAGAAATGTCGCCCAAGAAATGATCTAACTGTTGAGAAGAACTTATTAAACTTGCCAATTTATTAATCTTTCTTCATTTCAAATTAAATAACAAAAAAAAAAAAAAAGAAACAATAACGCATTTATTTGTTTACCGAGAAGGTATACGACATTGATTTGCTTTGCAACCATCTTAATACCTCGTCTTAGTACCTCATCCCTTCATCTAAATCCCTCTCCAATAAATGACAGCTTCTGTTCTTGTCCCCTTCCAAAATTAATGACTTCATATAATCCAACAACGATGGGCCAAGGAAGTGATGCAATTTTCCGCTTATACCAACAAAAAAGACTCATTGCGCAGCACATTAATCTTATTTGGTTGTTTGGGAACACTCTGACAGGATTTATTCTTTATATGCAATCAGAAAATGATAATACCGTAAGCCAATTTGGCATGCATTTTATAGAAGGATTCCATGTGAGTGTGAATTGAATTTGTCCCAAAGAAAGAAACAAATTTTAGAAATTTTAACGGTACCCTTTCCATCCTTTGTCCCAAGATAACAGCAAGCTCGGAAGGAGCCTAATGACTAATAAGACTTTCTGATATTGGAAAGTGTTAACTTCTTACTTCTTCCACAACTTTACCTTATAGACATGCATTCCGACGGACTGATCATAGGCTACCACAGCCTGATATGGCTTTGGTCCATTTTGAAATGCTGGCGGCTCGTCCACATCCAGTACTTCGATCCTTATCATTTGTATACGGTCTAAAAGTGGAAGTAACGATGACGTATGAGATTACTTCATTTCTGCAGGTGTTTTGACCAGAAAAAATATCATATTCGATCAATCAAAATTTCCAAATAATTACAGCAGATCGATACATGCATTAACCTTTTAAGCAGAAAACTAATTGCTATATATTCATGCTGCAGAAACCCTTCGGGAGATAGCATATAATTGCAAAGGCATAATTAGATTTGGATGTTGTTATCAAGCCTAATCAGATTGAAAATTCATTTCCATTATTCCACTCAGTTCAGTGAACAATTAGCAAGGGAGCTATTGATTAATAGAACTTTTGTACACTACTCAATGAATGGTTTAATTTCGGAATCTCTGCACAATACAGTAGCTGTCTTCAGGATATGTTAAAATTAAATTTCAGCACAGAAAATTTATACCCTTAAGCGGTACTGAGGACGACAAACTTAGGGGGAGATTTTGGATTCTTTCATTGATTGTTTAATATTAATTGTTGAAGCTAATTGAACTGTAGACTCATTGACTGATATAATGATTAGCTTCACTAAACATAACGTTTCTTGCATCATTTATGAATTTCTTTTGAATTCCTGCTTGAGACATAAAATAATGCTTGACCATAAACTTCAAGGAAGCTCGATTATTCTCTCATCTGCTTCTTCATCCTCTCATAAGCTACTAAATTTCTGATTTAAGGATCAGTTTTCAATACCTCTACAATTCACTGCTCATTCACTTATCTTTCATCAATTTCACCCACCGTAAATGAGCATTTCCAAAAGCCTAGTCTATTACAACACGACAAACACTGAGCTTAGTAGGCCTTAATGAATTCGATTATTTCAGACCAATAACCGAGATATATTTGAGTCTACAAAGAGCAGCAAGACCATAAACTGCAAGCAGCCTAACTCCAATATGCCAATTAATTTGGGTGTTTACATCCTATGCTCTTCAGCGATTAAACACAGGTTGAAATTTGAGTAAGGTTAGCAGAAATAGATCTCTTGCTCAGTTTAACAGTCTGCTTATTGAGAAATGGAAAAAGTAAAGGATTGTACTCTACTACCAAAACCCTCCCAAACATCAATAAGAGGTAGAAAATACTTCACGAGGACTTTCTCTCCAACTACCTTCTGCTTGTTAAATACTGCGAATCGCATTTCTGCCACGATTTCATCATACTCTACCGTCCTAGCACTTAATTTCATAGAAGCAATGAGGGTTTGTTTTAACTCTTGTCTAACTAATGCAACTTAGCCTCTCAGAAAAGAAATGCTCCAGAACCTGCCACTCCGCGTGATTTCGGCTGCAAAGCAAGAAGTATCAGTGAAGACTTATATGTAATGCCATATCTTCAGTACATCAACTTAGAAAGCAAATGAATGAATTCTATGTATGTGCTAGTGCTCGCTTAACAATAATAATAACAATGGCTGTGATCGTAAAATTCAGATAGTGCGTAGATACATGATTTATGCAAGGCCGTTTATTATTGGCATGACGAGCTGAAGTTGAAAATCCCATAAAAAGGGATTAAATTGAAGAGATGGAAAGGAATGACAGGAAGACAGGAGGAACTCAGCTTGTCTCGGTCTCGAGACCCGCTGGTACCTACTTGTGACCCCCTAACCCGACCTCTTATTTTTCGGTTACTAGATAGCATAACCTATTATACCGCTGTAGCAATTGTCAAAATAATGAAAATACAGTGGGATAGAGTTAAAAGGAAACGATGGTGAAATTAGAAAATAAAACTACACAGTGAAAAGAGATCAATTCGTACACAAGCGAATCTCGGCCTATACGGTAATTAAACTTAACACCTCTTTCCACTTTTAAATTTTCGATACAACTTTCAGAATGAAGCTGTTGGCAGTCCAAAATTACTTTGTGCACTGAGCAATTAATCAACTTTAGAACAACAGCCTAGATATGTGGCAATACATAAAATCAACTAATGCTTAATGAATTTTCCATTCTATGGGTTTCTATGAGCTTATTTCCGGCAAAATATATTTTTAATTTCAAAACATATTTAGTAAACGCAATGGGACACAAAATATGCTCTGCAATTTTCCAGAATCTACGGAAGCAGAAGAATCAAATCTGCCAAGTATCCGAAAATGATAATTTTTGCCAGTTTCGTTCAAACTTCATATACTTGCATATTTTAAAAGGAAAAAGAATGAATCACAAAGATTTGAAATGGCCTCATTTTTGTTGTGCGAATGGCAGATGCTACTCAGTCTGTCTGTTGGCCTAAGCATTATATCAGTTTTTTTAAATGTAGAAAACTTCCACAGTTGTTACATCCTCATGGCGAAATTCGACCTTCTAATCCAATAAATGTGTCCCTGTAATGTCACTCTTTGCATCGAAGGCTGTGAAAGTATTATATCAGTTGGAGTCAACTTGGAGGGATTATCAGTCAGTCCTCATCAACACCAACCAATGCCATAAGTTCAATTAAGCCCCACTTATCTATAAGGCAGCAGGAAGGCGATTGAAAATAATTCTTATTCATTCCAAATGCCATATCTAAACAACAATTTTAAGTAATTACCACACTAAAAAAGTGTTTGCCCAAATATTTAAATGTCACAGCTTTTGTCATCGCTACAGCGAAACTGGCAATGCTTATCAGGATTTCTCAGGATTTAATCTAAATGATTTAATATTAGTTATTTCGATTTATCTGACACAACAGTAAATTTTAGTAGATCATTCTGAGTGGCAGAAGTATCTTATGAATGGATAGTAAAGTAAATTGAATTCTTTTAATTCACATTAAGAGTACGAATTTTGAAGGGAGGGAAATGCATTATTCACCAAATGCATCACGAATTCCATCATTTTCAATTGTTATTTTATTTAATTAAATACCACTCTTGCAATGAACAATGCAGAGGGAAAGTGGCTTGCTAAGATTCAGTTTTATTACAAATTGTCCGTCACTTACCCGGAATTCCATCTACCACTTATTTGCATGATGAAAGTGACGAGATTTCAGATTTTGATAATGATGTAACTTTGTGATAGTGATGTCCTGTTGATTATCAATTTTAAAAGGAGTAAATAGATATTACACCTCATCTTTTACTCTGTATAAGAAATGTATGATGTTTTATCACCTGCTATCTCTATCCAACTCCCGTTCTCTTTAGGTCCATCTGGCCTGAATTCTTCGATCTGGACAACATATGTGCTACCGAAATATAGCCAAGGAAGACAAAATTAAAGAAAACGATGAAGAGATCAGTGCAAATTTATCAGGTCATTACGCTGTATTTTCTAAGGCACTTAGACTATTTATTAATTGCTATGCTACCGCAGAGATTCACCGCCAACATTATTCATTCCACAAATACTACTAGGAAATAATGAAAATCGGATTCAATTTGCATAATGACAGAGAAAATACAATTTGTATGCTTATACATCTCATTCTCTTCAGAGGAAATCATCCGTTCCCTTTGCTCGTTAGAGTATCTATTACTTTTCTCCTCATTAGTACCATCAATGGAACGTGGATAATTAAGCTTAAGCATATCGATGCTTGTATTACATATATCCATTTGGTTTCTCGGAAATAAAAAGCAAGAGATAATTTTGTTGGGATACCCTAATGAGTTTACTGAAAACAGATGATTAGCAGCACGATAAAAAAAGAAAAAAAAAAAGTAAACTAAGATAGATATTCAAATTAAAAAGTGGAAATAAAAAATAATAAAAAAACTAAGATAAATTAAAATGATTTTGTGAAAGAGGGAAGGATGAACTACAGAAATATCAGAAGTAGAAAAAGAGGCCAATGTTGAGAAGGGGTATCCAGNCTAAGATAAATTAAAATGATTTTGTGAAAGAGGGAAGGATGGAACTACAGAAATATCAGAAGTAGAAAAAGAGGCCAATGTTGAGAAGGGGTATCCAGACTGCTTGCTGTGTTTGCAGCGTCTGGATCAATTGTTTGCTTGCAAATTAGATCACTTGCTCATTAATTAATTCGCCCCGATCCATCACTCTCATTGGCATAATTAGTTACCTGCCTTTTTTTCGACTTCTGTTAGCACTTCCCTCATATTTACGGGTGGGTATCTTTCAGGCAAGATGAACGTTTCTATCTGCATGTGCCATATTTGCTGCTACCTTTGCACGCAATTCTCATTGAAGTGTCCGGGAGAGGTGATTAGTTGTCGCTTTCAATAACGGTCCGCTCGACACCTGCCCATCAACGTTTTGACCCTCCGGACAACACTCTAGACTCACCTGAGGAGGTTGGGGACCAGTTCTGAGTCATTGAGATTCGATAATACCTAAACTTTGATCTCACAACAATTGCAAGAGATCTGATCCGTCGCAGGATAAAACTGTCCTCTGTACTCCATTACAGTCATAAATTACACCATTAAAGCACTCCAATTAACTGTTGTTTACTGCTTCCACTATTAATGACCTCAGAATCGGTCACTAACTATAATGATTAAATTAAACTGATCTCTTTTTCGACGGATTTATTGCAAGGTCATCCGTTTGGCCCTTACTGACTAACTCTGATCATTCTTTGGCCCAGTTGGTCCTATTTTTAATTCTACAAAAATGTGTTCTCGTAGCTTTCCTTACCACACGTTATTGTTACTATCATATGATGATTTTGAGTTTTGATTAAAATTAGCCTTAAATTTAAAATCCAAAGTTCAAGTCCTAACTCCACAAAAAAAAAAATTAATTTCCTCTCCAGAAATTCATTATGTTTCCGATGCATGGGTGTGTTCCCCCTATCCCTAGAGAATTTGATTCTCGGTCTATCTCTTTCCTCCTTCTCCTGATTCTCGAGAGAGAATCCATTAAGTACTTTAGAGTCTGCAGTAGTCCACATTTAAGCGGGAATGATTTCATTGTTACGACAATGGCTTCTGCAGAAGTACTCACACTGAAGTGCTTAAGTGACAGGAGAAATGGTGAAGCAGGACGAAGTCAAAGTTTCGCCGAAGGATGGTCAGGTCGCCGTCTAGTGGAAAAAGCTTTTGAGCTTTTGAATTATTTCTTTCTAAACAACGGCTCTTCTGTTCTTCTGCAAACTTCATTAACATTCGTTTTTACCAACAAGCTCGCAAGTAAATTAGTAAATAAATTAGAAAAATTGCAAATAAATTAGTCATTGGTGTTAAGTTGACATTCCTTGGACCAAATAACTGGAGAAGAGATACTTGAAATAACAAGAAACATGTCAAGAATTAAATAGAAAATAATGCAAAATAATAAATCCATGTTGCAGTTCGAAAAGAAAAAAAAATTAGCAAAATAGTAACAAAACTTGATTTGTTTGTTACTTTAAAGAAAATAAAACATTCTGAGCATTTCCAGTCACATCTTTCCTTTCACACTTCAACCACTGCTTTTTGAACTGAAAAATCGGACATCATCATGATTTAAAAGTCTCACTGTGCCAGAAATCAAAAATACTGATGAAATTTTAGACTAAGTACTATTTTTACGTGTGCTAAGTGTGTATTTGTCTGTTTTAAGAATTTTTCACATTAATTCATCACGGCGCTGAATGGTTCGAGTTACAGAGTAACAGCTGCATATGGAGAGGGAAGAATCCATCAATCGAACACCTCCAACCGCGAACACCTGTTACTATCTCTCTAGCAGGTAAGTCACATCACAACAGAACTTCTGTCTCCTTAACTGTCCAGGGGAACTATATACATAAATAGCTTGGTATAATGCAGTAAAATCGTCGAGATTTATTTGCTGTCATAGCAATGAGTTACCAACTGAATCATAGCAACAGCAACAAATTATGCATTTCAGTTAGTAATGACCAGTAGTTAATTACTGAAATTACCTAACTAAGGTGCAATAGTGCCATCAAGATGACTTGCTTGAAATATCAGACAGTTTTGAGAGCGTATGGTAGCTTTCCTAAATGAGATGAGACAATTTTAAGGGAGATTGATGTTTTTTTTTTGTCCACTTTTCCTCTTTCTTTTCCATCATTTAATGAATGCAATTCGACTTTTCACCTTCTAGTTTGGTTCTTTTTCTTCCCAATTAATTAATCAGTAGTATGTTCTTGCCAATGCTTGAAATGATTTCACTGAGGTCTTCACTATAACTCAGTAAACCCAAAGCAAATTGTGGAATGAACAAAAATGCTTCCGCTCTAAAAAGCGACTATAGAAGGACGGAATCTGATCACTAGTTTTGAAATGATGTCTTTCCGGATAACTAATTAGTTTGGCTAATTAACGCGACGAGTTATTTAAGAGTATTCCTATTGATGTTGCAAGAATTAAAGACTGAAGTGTCGCTACTGTCGCTCATTGCAAGGCAAGAAAGAGCAAAAGTCGAGAAATTCGAAGATTAAACGTCAAACTTTGGTTCCGTTATACTTTTCATAATATTGCGAATATCTATCTAGATTTATTGAACAGGTGAATGAAACTGGACGGATCATGCGACAGAAGGAAGTGGCTAACCTTTGAATGGACCGCTAATCTGTACAGCTGCTTGATGGGACATTTCTAATTCATAATTCAGTGGTTTGATAAGCTCTATTGATCCATTGCTATGTATTCTGAGATAATCCGTTGTTGCTGGTGCAAAGACAACATTTTCATTGGGTCGAAGGTTTATCGCCTGAAGGCTCTTTTGCTAGGACAGTTATGGGAAACTACTTGTGATGAATTATTCGCTCCAATGGCAAAACATTAACTAAAAATTCAACTGCTGTAAAAGAGAATTAGCATGCTTCAATGGTAAGTTTGCATTAAATGACACCGTCTTAAATAAACATCATCGGATTGTATTATAATATTACGGAATATTTCAGGACAAAAAATGATAAGAATAGAAAATGTACCAAAAACAGCGCCAGCAGTTAAAATTTCATTTAATTTTCTGCCAGAAGTTATAAGATTTGAATAAAAAGCTAACCTTTTCT
This sequence comes from Setaria digitata, assembly GCA_003640385.1. Taxonomy (NCBI): domain Eukaryota; kingdom Metazoa; phylum Nematoda; class Chromadorea; order Rhabditida; family Setariidae; genus Setaria; species Setaria digitata. Next base: position 155,649 of record RCAB01000091.1, read on the forward strand.
AGCAATCCAATTGGATGATTTTCTTTTAATGTTAGCACAATATCATTCCCGAAATCTCTCCTGCTTCGTCGAGAATTCTCATTAGGAAGCACTTGGTAGTTACTTTTACTTTTAGTTTTAAGTCTTTTGAATTGTCGCTTTGGATCTATCCTTGGACCGACCAAAATCCGAACGTTAGCATGAGCTTTCTTTAAACTAATATTTTTTAATTTTGAGTATTTATTGCCTTTTTTCATTTCATTGGATTATTGAGGTACAAATTTAGACTTAAGAAAACGAAAAAAAAACTTTGGAATTATCGAAATTTTATATACTACTACAATTTTTGAATATAAGATTTGCTATTTCTTGAAATTGAAATACAAATTCAATATTTTGTAATAAAATGCTCGGATATGCACTTTTCAAAGTTACCTGTCCAAATGAATCAGTAGCAACAACATTAAAGAAATATTTGCCATTCGGTACGCCGTGACGACTAAATAAATCACCCGAAAAAGGTGTAACATCGAACGAAACATTTTCCGGTTCAATCCGGTACATAACAGCACCTTTCGTTGTCCTAAAAAAATGTTTATATTTTCGCGTTGAACATATGAACCACCAATGCAGACTATTAAGGGATGGGATTAATTAGCATTGTTCCTTCAACTTCCCGTGAATTAACGAATGGGTTAATCTCAGCACCAACTGTTCCTATATCATTTTACTTAATGAGCTTTACTGAAAGCTCATTAAATTCGTCAGTATGATCTGAACAATTCGGCAAGTTTGCAAGGAAGCCCATGAATTTCCTATGGCTCTGTCGTGTATTGGTGAAATATATTTGCTAAGTAATACAAAAGCTAGTAATGTCAAGTCAACAATTCCCTTAAACTATAGGTGAGATTAAGAATTTTCGACTTGAGGATGATTTCCTAATTTGTATTGTAATTATAAAGATACTAGAAAGAATGCCAAGATTAGAAACTAGATGGCAAGTTCTAGTTAAAATTCCTTTAAAAAACATATCATTCTCAAATGATGAGAAATATTACTAAGCCAAGATTGAATTATTTCAATTATGTTAGGGAAATTACTCATATCATCATTGTGATTATCACTATTTATCAATTACAACACTAGCAAAATAAAGTCATTTGAAATTTAAATTTATTCTAACATTATGAACATCCCAATTGGAAATGTGTAGTCAAAATTTTGTTATTGGTTGAAAATTTTTCTCTCATCTTTAAATATTTCTTTCAAATTTTCCTGAATTCAATATGCCAGAAGAAAAGGAACCATTGATGGATGGTCTTATTGTGATTGTAAATAATGGAGAATATGTCAATCGAATCAGATATTTTATAACATGATTTTATTCCTTTTCACAAATAACACCATTTGTCATTTCTTTAATATCATTGCTTCAGTCTATTTGGAGTAGAAAGGAGAGGTCCCTTTCTTGAAGGTATGTACTTCGAGACTACCTCCCAGCTTCCTCAAGACATAAAGTAAAATGACACCTTATCTATTCATTCAACATGTGTTTTTGACCAGCTAATTAATTAATTCCCCCACTTAGATTACGTTCCCTGAAGAAATAAGTTCCTTTTAGATTGAACATTAAAAAAGAGAAGAGAAAAAGGAAGAAAAATGCATATTTGCAGGCTTTTATATAGTCAACAAGCTTTGGGGGAAAGGAAGATATGAAATTAGAATTGGATTAGATTTTAATAAGACTTGAAAATCTGAGCTTAAAAGACAAAACACCTTCAAATTTCAAAGTACCAATAATTCAATAACACAAAATAGAAATTAGATTCAAATTTTAAAGATGAAGACTCGATCCAAAACTGGTTTTCAAATTAATTATATTTAATTAAAAAAAGATATGCGTAGCCTTACATCCTAAATCCGAAAATGATTGTTCATGTCTCTTCTATTCTGAAAGATCATTTTAATCAGAATAAAAAATTATTAATTAAGTGGAATGAATTAGTAAAACTTACTTGGCTGTAACTCTCAGTACTGTCACATGAGGCGGTAGTCGATCCACTTGTTTAAAATAATTGATGCTACTGAATTTGGGCACACTCGCAGGAAGTGGCTCGAAACTTATATCAATTCGTGAAACCGCCAGGCGAACCAAATTGCGTTTGTCCAGGGCACCAATGTAAAACGATTGGAAAGTCTCATCTGTGGGCCTCATTATGCGCGAAACATACAACTGAAATTTCATTGGAACTAAAACTCTCGAGAATCCACGTTTTTCGACATTTCGAGTGAATCGAAATCAGTTATTTAAAAGAAGGTCAAGTAAATTTAACCTTAGCATAATGTGTGTCTCGCCTCTTCTTATGCATCAGTAGAAAAGGCAAATTTGTCGAATTTGAAATTATTGATATGTGTAAGTCTAGCGACTCTGATACATTCACTACGGTAATTTCGGGTTCGATTGGGATCGCCATCTCAGGTGTAACGTCATTCCGTACCGCTGCTCTGTATATAGCAGCGGAAAAATGTGGAGTTGAACTGGAAGTAAGAACTGCTCCAATGTTTGTAGTTAGAGAAAAATAAAGCAAAATACTTAAAGAAATGAATTATATAGTTTAATCACGGCAATGTTTTTTAGTTACACTATTAGATATTTAAAAATGACACAATTTCTGTAAAGATTTAATCATCGTACTTTCCTGCAACAGTCACATTGAGGATAAACATTCGTTGTGGTGCGGCAGTTTCTACTACAATAGCCACCGACTGACCTTGCAGGTCGCTAACAGAACTTTTGGTATATAACCTTGAAATTTGATCAGATCATTCAGTTGTTAGAATGGAAAAAATTTCTTTTGAAAAAAAGAAATCTGAAAACGGAAACAATTTCGCGATTTCTAGGAAACATTTGAGATGTATGTTGTTAAGTAAATGTTCAACCTATTGTTGATGATTTGAAAATAATCCGATTGATCTGAGGTATGCAAAGAACAGAATTCATCCGGTTCACTATATCCATCTTCAGCGAGGTCAGAAATAAGCCATTCGACAGGACTATCTGATCGAACGGTCAAAATTCTCGGCTACAAAGAGAATTTGTAACAACTAATTCAATACATATACGTATTATATTTATAACTAACAGCAATAGTTTTGATAAAATAGGTTTGGGGATGGGAGAGAAAACGGGAAGACATCTGTCAGGATTTCTCGGTAGCAGAAAAGATGAGAGGATCTGTCTTATATTCGAAAGGAGGAAGGTTCTGCCTGAATTCTGCTACTATCAGTTTTGTTCTAATTAGTCCCATCATTTTATCAAGATGTCAATAATTTGTGTCCATATTTTTAGTAACCAATATGAATTTATTAGCGATGTGAATTATGGGACATTAGAAGAACAGATGATTTAGACAAAACAATGGTAATGAGTCTAATTTACATATAAAGCCATCAAGACTGGCGATGTTTTCCGGTAGGATGAAAAGATCGAGGATTAAACAGTAATAGTCTAAGGCTTATTTTATCAATAGAACTGCTACGTTATCATCCAGAATTGTTAAATGCTCGAAGTGAAATGAAAACAAGAAGCAAATGTTATCAGGCTCACATTAAAGACTAATCCAACAGATTTTCCTCATTGTGGGATAGTTCCATTGTCCCTATTAATTGTTACATTGCCTCTCTTCTAAATTGAGTAATAACTTTTTGGCCAATCGTTTTATTTGTTCCTTGGCTCAATTAGGGCCACTTGTTACATTGTCCTGTTTGTTTTGTTCGATTGCTCAGTTATTCGCTTCGCAGCGGGTGGCTATTCAGGACTTCTCTTAACCTCTAACTTCCATCCAATCCTTTTCCCACCCAACAACAGCCTATAATTTGATATCCAGTCGCACTGATATCCAGAATTAATATTTTTTTATGCTAAGACATATTCATTGTTTGGTTCATTAAGTTAATTTATTTTCGAGGAAATTGAAAGTTTGAAATTGATTTTCCACTTAATTGGTATTTTATGACTTACGAAACAGTGTTTTTTTGGTGCTATACTTTTAATGTCAAATAATCATTACTTATTCACTCAGTATTGAAAGGAATTTCATTTGAAATTACGGGGAAGGATAATTTCATCAGTCGTTAGAATTAGGAATTTCGAATTTCTGAAATCAATCAAGCGCATATTCTATTGTATATGCAAAGAAATCCAAATGGATTTCTAAATGGCTGTTCTACACAACGACCAAGTTAGGTAGTACTTATTACAATGGTCAGACTAGTAACAAGAGATAATTCAGTCCAGAGGAGGTGGTGTTAATTGATAAAGTAGCCCAGGAAAATCGAAACAGGCAAACAATTAATAGTTTATTGTGAAATACTCTACCTTCATCACATCATCATACTTCTCTTTCCACTGTAAAAATTTTGAAAATTAGTGAGTGTCAAAAAGTAACTTTAGGTTTTACCTTAAGGAATTCAAAGCAAACTTTCATGAGGTTGGGAGATTTGTCTTGCTATGTCATTAATGTATGGATTATCTACTTACTACCTCATACCTATGACATTTACGATACTCTCGATGTAACATTAAGCATTCTTACCTAGTCCGAAAATGTTGTCGTTTTTGGTGTGTGTTAATTAGATTAAACAGTCTGTCCAGTGATGTGATAATGCGAAGGGAATTATTGTCCCTTAAAGCCCACTTTGAAAAGAGCGTAGCCGAGGTGGATATCACAGTGGAGGAATATTATATACGCATAATTAACGCCTTCCTTTCTTGATTAGAGTAGGAAGAGTCTTGAAAGGGACACCGACCCTTATCGCCAAGATTTTTTGACGGCAGAAAGAGAATCGATAACGAAACAAACATCCATCACAGGTACCATTCCCATGTCTCTAGGAAATTACACCTTGTCACCAGAGAAATTACACTAGGAGAAAAGCGAACAGATAAGGATGGATAATGATGAGGACGAGAATTGATGAATCGCAAGAATTGTATCTCTATTTTTCTGTACAGTACGCCAAATTTCACTACGATAAGAAAGAGTCGAATTTATGAAATTTATTGTGCTACTGTTCAGCTTTAGGCTTGTTTTGCAGGGCTTAGGCTTATCTTGAAACAAAATTAAAGCTATCTTGTACAAATTATACTGATTTCAGTTCACCCATCACAATAATAGGACTTCTGCCCTGGTCCTTCATTTCTAAACGCTTTTTTCCTTCAGTCATGAAATCATGATTAAAATCCCATCTTCAATTACTGCCTGGAAAATGATTCTCTGAAATGCTAATTCATGTGTATGGCCTTCTCTAAAATTGGAATGGATATCGTAATGGGTGAGCTGATACACCAAAATGAAATGTCAGACTAATTCATTCAAAATGGCTTCAAAATAATGGTCGCTTATGGTTTTCTACCCTCATATAGGAGAATGAGTATGTTCGTTATTTTGGAATTATTTTTTTGGGTCAATAAGAAATGAATATAATTCCAAGAAGTAACCTTCAGGAACATAATTAACTCATTTCACTCTAACCATTGCTTTTACCTAATTTCACGTAGTTGCGATGCGTGATTTACTATCATATTGCAATTAAAATTGGTAAAAGTACAAAATGTTCGGCAAGAACTTGAAGATAACCTTCCAAAAATTTGATCTCAAAAGGTTAGAAAAATCTCACTTTATTTTGGTAGCACTGGACACCAAGAAGTAAGTGAATGGTGTGAACAAGAAGCAGAAGCCAGAAATCCAACATTATTGGCATTTTTTTGGCGACATTTCATTCCAAATGGAATAAAAATAAGGACTTTGAAATGATTCGCATGATGAAATTCACCATAACTAATTAAGGCAGTGGCAGTTTCAGTGATAGTACCACTGATAGCAGAAAGTAATGTTTGGCAGTGCAATAATCGTAAATATAATTAGGAAAAGCGAAATAATGAAAAAAAGTAATAGCAGCGGATTTATGGAAAATAACACGTCAAGGCACCACAGAATCCATAATCGGAGCAAAGTAACTCCACTTCAAGAAAGAGACAATCCTGAAATTGCTTTTTTTTTTTTCAATTATAAGAGATAATCATTTTTCTCCTAGAGGAATAAATAATGATAAATCATAAATGCTACATGCATCTTTTTCTAGGATATATTTGCTATTCCATCGGCTAAAATATCTAATTTACCATTAGTGAAAAGGGAAATGAAGAAATAGCAGGGTTGGCCATTTTCAAAGTTACTTCAAGTCTGAAAAGATTTGAGGTTAAATTGTTTAAAAGAGACTCAGTTAGCTCAGTAAGATTGGTAATTCCTGTTTATAATAATGAGTTCCAATATGAACAATAAATAGACGAAGAGAAGGTTTTTAGATCGAAACGTAATGAGTTTTGGAAAGAAAGAAATATAGCAATAAGTTTATGAATTCTTTATGACTCAGTGGTGAAAATGAATACAGTAAACTGGGCAAGTATCGAATATAGAGGTGGAAAAGTAGCTAAAAAATATAATATATCAGAAATCGGAAATTAATTTGAAAAATGTGTAAGCATTTATGGCTTTAGGCAGCCGAAAAAGATGAAATAGTTAAAAATAATAATCGATAAGAACTATTTACAAATGCAATTAAAAATAATTTCTATTCCTTGTTCTGTTGTCCGGAAATTGCTGAAGGTATTGAAATTTAATATAAAGACTGATTAGATGAGGGCATCTAATTAGAAGGATTTGGAACGGTGTAGATAGAATGTTAATGGTGGAATAAACGAAGTTCAACAGAGATAAGTAAATAGAAGTTGGGAGTGAGAGCAGAATTTCGAAATTGCCATCGATAATATGAATGAATAATTAATAAAGCCCTTAGAGTCAGTCATAACAGAACTATCTGAAGGGAAAAACTCGAAGTGACCGAAGCTGTCCATCGGCTGGATAACTTCCGGACAACCTCTGTGGTCACTGGGGTGCTGTGTGCGAAGGAGGAGCTAGTCCCTCGGCCAATCGGTACTAACTCTTCGGAAGAGATTCCTCCTACCCCAACCCTCGACCCATCCTAGTCACACCCTGTAACTGCACCTCGGACATTTCCCTACCGCGGTGTATCATTTTCACTGCAAATCACAAAATTCATTCGCTTGCGAAAAAATTAATAACCAGTAGCCTATTGATAGAATTACCCATTCACTTTTTTAATTTCCTACCGCCAAGCAGGTAGGTAAGGACACTTACCTGTATAATAAATAGATGAATCTAATTGCTGAACTCTCGTATAGAAGGAACATCAGTTAGAGACACGTTGAGAGTCATCCTAAAGCTTTAGCAAAAAGTAATAACGTCAACATTAAACTTCCTGTCATCTGGATTAAACCACTTTCCTTCTATTTCCTCCTATAAATCATATGGATCTTGAAAGCTATCATCACCTGTATCGAAATAAGGAATTGATTTGGACTGTTAAAAGTAAGGCGAATGAAACCGAAAGAACTAAGTGCTGAGGCTCGCTTGAACAAAGATTCGAAACGGCACATGTAAGAAACTGAAAATTTATTTGAAGTAGTTTTCTCACACAGTGATTCGAATGGAATTCAACTTCAGGAAAATCCCTCTTCTTTAAATTATCCATTGCAAACACAAAGGTTAGTGCGTTCACTGGCCAATCTTTAGTAGTTTTAACCATCTAAAGAAAATTAAACTGTTGAATTAAGATTGTTCAGGTGTAAAGATTTTTCCATTTTATTGAAGTGTTTCTTTGGAAGACAACAGTTAAAGTAAATGACTTTAGTTCGATTAGTTGAAGAATGATATAAGGATGAAAGATGAAAATTTTGTGGAAATAGGCAGTGAAGGAAATATATAATATATTTAAATAGACAAACAATTCAATTGGGACTTAACATGTCAACTAAAATAGCAACAATTACAAAGCATAAAGCGTAGTTTAGTCTGCTTAATCAAGAAAAAATTGTTCCATTCATCTTTCGAATCATAACAACGCGGTTTGCAGCATTTGAGTGAATCAAATTAATTTCTTAAATATTTGAATATTTCAAATTCTTTCATTACGGCAATAAGCTTAAGGTTAGCTATTGCTCGGGTAGGAAGATATTATGGTTCAACAACATGAGGAGCTCACTTCCTGATAAGTGATTAGTTTCGTGCTGAAAATTTAACAATGAATTTATGTTTAGACCTGAATTCTAAGAATGAAAACTTTTCCTAGTTTTCTTAGTGCTCGTTGCTCTTTCAGTTTAACTTCTTATTGTTAGAACAAACTATATGTGTTCTATTCTTTTCATACAATTTTCACTTCTTCCACATCATTTTCTTCAAACTATGCTAAGTGGAAATTTTCAAAAACCTATCACTACATGCTGAATACTGAACTTCCATAATTTCAAAACTTTTGATCTGGAAAGATGGAATCTGAAGTTCGGTCTGAAAAACAAAAATTCTTAGCTAATGTAAGGCATGCTGTCAAATCAGTTAAGTTAGGTGCTTATTTCCTTTGAACATTCTGATAAGCACAATTATGTATTTGACAGATTGACGAGGGGTTGTTATAACCAAATCGAGTATGTATATGTTTGCAGTTATTAATGCTAAAAAAGTTCACCTCCTTTAGTAACTTTATCTCAACAATAAATTAGTCAAACTGTTCCAATAAACATGATCATAAGAGTGATGGCAAAGGAAAAAAGTGAGCTTTATGCAATTTATCATAATATATTAAAGGAAAGATAGCAGGGAGGGATGATACCACCAAGAGCTCTTTCATTAATTTTAGAAAATTTCTAAATCAAAATATATTTTAAAAAATTATTTTAAGGAACTCTTGAATATTTGTAAGTAAAACTATTATTCTACTATAATTAATGTTATCAGAGAAGATCTTAAAAGTGAACAAAATCACTGCATCAGGAGGTTAAAACAGATGACATAATGATTACAACTTATAGAATAGCAATTAGTAATCATTTCTGATGATGAAACAGGTTCTTATCAGAGATGAGCTTGATTTGAAAAAATTATTAACATATTTGATCTTGTATTCTANAACAGATTCTTGTCAGAGATGAGCTTGATTTGAAAAAATTATTAACATATTTGATCTTGTATTCTATCCTTTCCAAAACAAGCACTAGAGCAATCTTTACTGTATGTTAAATTTGAAGTGCTTATTTTGGAAATAATAGAATACAAAGTATTAAAGATGATCTTGAAAATGTAAAGCCATCCAATGAAAAAGTTCCGTAAGTCCGCATGCTAAGCGTGACCCATCATTGACCTCTTAGGGAGACTGCATCACCCTTAATTTAGTAATCACAACAATGATTATGCATTAAAAAAAAAAAAAACAAGTTAATGGCATAAGATTAGGATTTCAGAATTGGCTAAACATAGTTTGAGCTGCGTTGGACGACTGATAGATACTTTTTGAATTATTGAGGGTCATTGACAAAGCAGAAAAGAGTAGGAATGAATAGACAATAGATTAAAATGTGAAGCGAAGCGTGGAAATTCAGAATAGTACTATTGGGCGATTCATCTCTTGGCTCTTTATTTTCTTAGTAGAAGCGGAAAAAGATTTTTCACTGAAAGTCGTTCCAAAGCTCACAATTATCATTGAACTATTTATCACCCTAATTTCCCCAACAAGTGTAGCTTCAACAACAATCACTCACTGCGACAAGTGCGCTCTCAATAAAAGTATGCGAGGCTATTATTTGTCACTTTTTTAAATTTTTTTTGAAATGATTAAGTGGGCAAGGAAAAACAATGAGAATATATTCAAGGAATAGTTCAAAGGAAGAGTGATTGAAACTTTTCGCTCTTTGCTTCTGATTGTTGATGAACTGAACTTGGTGAAATCCAAAATTCCTTTAGACTACTGCTGCTCAGAGTACACAAGGGCCAAGAAAGAAAGGGCAAACAGAGGCGATATCTATCTGGTCACCAGGCTGAAAGAGCGGCCAAATGAAATGTTATTGCGTGAGAGGTAGAGGATTAGAAAAATAAGTGGGAGAGATTTTCATCTAAGCAAAAGTTAAGACTTAAAAGAGAGGAAGAGGCCTAATAAGAGAAGGCCTATATACAGGCCTAACAGTAGCCCAATAAAGCTCGAAGAAAAATGTATAAAATAAAGGAGGAGGACAATGGAAAAGAATTGTAATGAACAGTGGCCATAAATGGAAGCAATAAGCAAGAGAATGTGTAATGGACTGAGTGCCCATAATTGATCCATCTGTCTTCTGGAACAACCTGAATGCCAAACTCAGGAAGTGGCAAGTCGAAGGGAATTATTTATGGGATAGTAAAGAGAGCTAAATTGTTAAAAATATTTTTTATTCGATGGGAAAGTGAAAATCATTATTCTAATTAAGAAGTCCTCAGGATCCCTTCCCATCCGAACACTGAAGGAAGTTTTTTATGGAATAAAGCTTCAATGCTAGACGGTATTCTGATTGAAGCATCAAAACATCGGAAATGCTCTCTACAAGACTATCTCTTCTCGGCGATATTGCTATAAACCGTAATGCAGTATTTTGACGAGTTGCATATTTGTCTTATTTCAGGAATCTGGCATCTATCAGCACTATCTTCTTGTCATGCTAGAGGATTGCGATAAATATAAATTCACTCGATACCTCTTATGGAATTGTTTTACAGTACTTTTAGTTCCTTATTAACATTTTGAATTTCTACTTTGTTTTATATCCTTACAACATAAAACAACTGAATTTTCAATCTTTCAATGCTTTCTTTTTCAAAATTTTCCTCGCAGGTATCTTTACGACACATCTGCATCATTTTTTGGAAAAAATGCCGAGATACCCAGAAACAGATTGTTTCATGTCTGTCGTTATAATTTATGACTTGATCCGGAAAAATTCGAAGAATTATTTGGAAGGAACAGAATGCAAGCACTCACAAAGTTCTCTTCTTGTATGGTTTACATTCATACAGGTTAATTAGTGGTAAAAGGAAATTACTTTATACTTATAAGCTATACATGCTAGCTTCAAAGTGTGAAAATTGATCCAAATTGCTAGCTTTCAGTTTTGAAGTGATTTTGGAATAGAAGATGTGGATGACTCTTTTTTGAATAATTTATTGATCTAAGTTCATAAAAGTATGACGGAACGATACGATACTTCAACCATACTTGAAATTAGTATGCTATTTCAAACATGTGCCGATGTTTTATTAAAATTACTACGGAAGAATATTATTAAATAATTATCGTAATTTTGAAAAAATCCTGAGAAAAAAGAGTAAAAGAGCGAAGGGAATTAAAGCAAGAACCAGGGAACTTCCATTTAGGAACTGATTTTCAAGCACATTTAATCCAAGATTCTGTCTTCTATTTTTGTTTTAATTGTATTCCATCGGCTAACAATCCTTCATAATGAAAGAGCTAACAATTTCACATGACTAGCATAAATATAACTAGTCTAGGTTCTTACTGAACTTCTCGCTATTTATGTCTTTAATCAAACAATCATTTTAAGAAGCAACATAGAGAAGATGAAAAGTTTTTTAAATTGCGAAATTCCACCCTTGGAAACGTTTTCTTTATTTCAAGACAAACATCTGATGATGGAAACCAATACAGGAATCAGTAAGTGAAGTTAGCAAGTGGAAAATTAGTCAAAATGAGTCAGAATTCACGCCAAGAAACAAGCTACTAGTAAAAATATGAACAGAAGTCCTTACTTCTGATTTAAATTTAACTTAAAACTTTTTCTTGGTTATCCGGAGTAAAATCAATGTTTGAAATGTCATAGAAACAGAAAACTCTTCCAAAAGCTTCCTCTAATAAATGTTATTATCGAAGGAGTACAAAAACTTATTCATGAATATTCGGGTATTCATCATAACAGAAATTAATGTACCCTTCAGATAAAAATAAACTGGTGTCTCTAGTAAGAGCTAAGTCAACAAGTTTTCATATTTTCTTTCCAGCAATAAGTACCATCGGAATAGACTTCCTTAAATTTTAAAAGAAAATTGTAAGTGAGAAAATTCAACTTTTACTTCTGAAATAAAATATATTTGAATAGTTGTATGACAAACTCTCTGAAGTGTTTAAAACTTTTCTAAAATACCACAGTGCTCTTATTAAATGTTAATTTTGCCTTTTCTCTCACACTGTCTTTATATTTCCTACAATAAGATTTTCATAGGAATCCAGACTACGACTATCAGTGAGATGATATTAATGCAAAAATGAATCTTGTAACATATTTTACTAAATAAAATCGTCTTACTTTTTTCCAGATTGGGACTCGATTTTTCAAATAATCAATTCCTTTTTCCATTGCTCGAAAAACGTCTTGTCTATGCGGTGCACATACTGCCATTATCACCGATATTTCACCAACAAACACTTTCCTGAAACAAATTTGGTAAAAGCAGCAAAAACAGCAGAAAGCAGAAAAACGGGATGTTGCCTGCCTAAAATATAAAAAAGAAGGAGGAAAATAAACAGAACGATAGCATCAATTCCTAAAAACATTGCTATCATCCAGGCGGCACATTTTCATCGACGTCGGTTGCAAAAAATAAATTCTAAGATTTAAAACTAAAAATGCTATCAGAGGAAACGAAAAAAAAAAATGCCATCATCCCAGATGGAATATACAGAATCAGTCATTGCATAATCTTTTTGTTAATATCAGAATTACACAGCAAGCTATTTTGGTGACATCTCATCTAAAGATGAAGCTTACCCCACTCTATGAAACAGTGCGATCCTGTCAACCGAGGGATAACTTTTCCGTACCTCATCGCACAATTTCTCCATCTCTTTATATACCATTTCATCATATGCCTCAAATTCTAACCGGACAACTTGTTTATCACCAAAGTTACCTCTTGTTGTTCCTATACAGAAGAGGAAAATGTTGACATCAACTTTAGATCAAGTTCCAACCGCAGAAAGTAATGAATTAATAATAATATATCCAAAGAACTACAATTTTAGAACAAAAAAGTATTCATGACTGCAAAATTAGATTATCAAGTTTTCCAGTTCTATGTAAGCGGTTTTTCATTATGGATTAGAACAAAGCTGTTGTATAGCACAAACCTAAAAATATCGATATACCGCCATCTTCTGGTTTATTGACAAATTCAACTGCTTGAGGAAGCTGGAGTCCATCAGCTTGAATCAGTAACAGATTCTTGGATATTTTTGAAAATAACTGAAAAAAAGCGGTACTTATAGTATTTCAACTAGTTTTATTTCTAATTTAGATATTTATTTACTATTTATTTTCTAAATTGAGATTTGAAATTTCCGACACAAATCAACCTCGAAAAATGTGAAATTAAGTGAAAATTGAAAAAAAGACGGGAGAAATTTCAGAAAACTACCCAAGTTATAGAAAACTACAAAGCATTAGTGTAATATACAAACAAGAAGACGAAGTTTACCATTTTCACTTCAGATATATTCCAAAATTTTTCATTATTTCCATCAACAAAAGTTATAACTGATGAACGACGAGCAAGGCTGTGAGCATTAGCCAAATGCTTCCTATATGCAGGCCAAGCAATTTCTTCCATGTAACTGAAACAAGAATATCCAAAAATATTTATTCAATATCCGTACTAGCAATTTTAGTTGTTCTGATTTTCACTTAGGTACTCAAAAAATCACTGAATTATTTCTCTATTTACAGTCACTCTCACAATTTAACCTGTGACAGAAGGTCATTATAATTAACAGAATTGACAAGTTAATTGTGCGGATGAGACTTTGTAGAGGCTGCCATTGATACTGTCAATCTATTCCATAATTGTAAGTTATCAGTACTAGCAAACAAAGAGTTAAGAACCAAATCAAAAGGCTAAATAGCAGTAAACTCACGAGAGTAACTTTGAAATATCCTAAAGGCGAGTAATTATGAAAAAGCGAAGTTTCTATATAATTCTGTAATTCATTCAAGAAAAAAGCATGCCTAACAGCGATTTTGAAGACCGGAGTCATCCTGACAGAGTAAAACTACTATAAATTATATTCTAACGTACTCAAAATTTCAATGATTTTAACATACTTATATTTTGGGTATGAGTAAAAAAATACCCGGGTAAATCCGGAGGATCATATTTACGAGTTGCCCGTCTTTGTGCACACAAATCATAACTTAGTGTGAGGAAAATTGATCGGTGCAAAAACTGATGCAACTTGCTAATTTCCAGTATCATATTTCCTTCAACAATCACAAAATTGTTTTCATCAATAGCATTTTGTACACTCAATATAAATTTATTCGTATCCATCTGAAAAGATGCTAAACATAACATAGAAGCCAAGCTATCAAGAAATTCTTGATTAAAATTTGAAATTAATGCAGATATTTCACAACATTCTCCATAGATTTTTTTTTTAAACTCTATCTAGCAACAACTGAAATAATTGAATTTATGAAACAAAACAACCGGTGTTATGCGTAAGAACTGTAATATTTGAATTATTTCAAATACCATCATCAGTTATTATCAATTCAGTCCATAAGCTATGTTTAAACACATCACTAACAACAGCTCCATAAGCAAAAATGTACTGACAACTCCCGAGGATTTTTTGAAAAGTTAAACTTCCTCTTCCTGAAAAAAGTGTCCGAAAATCTCTACCCATTGCCTCTTTTTATGCAGATAAACTAAATTCGAGTCATATAATACCGCTTTTATTGTATCGTAATTACAAAATATGATTTTTGGATCTGCTCGGCTCACAACTCGTTCTATCTGCTCTTCATTATAATAGAATGCATCCTGAGAAAGGACAGTTACTCGTACACCTTCGTTAATTAGCTGAAAAAGACGGTCATCCCAAAGCAGTGTCTTTTAAAAAAAAAGCTTACTGAAACTTCACAATAAATAAAAAGATTGGAACGAAATTTCAGGAAGTTTTCAATTTAAATTTTGTTTTCTTTTTTGAACTACTTCAAGTTGCAAGTATCATTTTCAAAGTTGTTCCTTGAAAATTATTAAAGTTCGTCGAGAATACTTTATTCTTTGGTTATCTTTTAAAAATTCTAAAACAAATACACTAATTTATCAAGAACCCCATGCTTTTTTTGCTTTAAAAGTTCTTGATTCGACTTCGCTTACAATTAATTACTGGACTCTCATATTCTCTGTCCGCTACAAAAAAGGACATGGAAAACGATGACAAGGAATCAAATGATAAATTTTGTACAAAGAAGAGTAATGGAGGAACAGTTTTAGGAATCTTACGGCTGTGGATAGTGTTTTCGAGAGGGTTGTTTTACCGCTATTTGTACAGCCAGCAATACCTAGAACATAAGCGCCACCGTTGATCGAATCATTCTGCATCTTATGACGTTTTGACCAACAGATAAAATCTTTCATTATTTCTATAGCTAAAACAAAAGTGAAAAACTGGGGAAGAAAAAAACCAAAACCCAAAGCCGGAACTGAACAACTCAACTTCGCAGGGACAAAAAACAAAACTTTTTTCATGGCTTCATTAACAAACATTCAAACAGTCAATTACGCTGAACCTAGACTTATGTTTCATCAAATGACCATTTCGGTCCATAACGAAGTGAGCAACCACTATTTATGGGTAAAGGAGGATTTTTTATAAATGAAGCTGTTTTAAATGTATTATCTGCCAGAAGAAAACGCTTACTTGACTTGATTGTTGAAAGAGACTCAGTCATGGCTCGTTAATTAGATTAACAGTTGTCAGTACCAATTCGGTTGTCTTTCAATAATGAAGGAAGTTATAAAAATATCAGTCATTTAATTCTAATACTGAAACGCGCATGCAACGTGAAAAAAATAACTGAAAGAAACTAGTGGGATAGATTTCTATGTATTTTGGTCATATTTCTCCACCTCCTTCCTAAATAAATGAAAATAAAACGCATTTGTGGTTGATACATTACAGTTTGGTGGTCGGAGAAATTTTTTTAAAATTAGATTTTGGGTGCTGCGTCAATCAAACCTTCAATATCAGTTCAGAATAAGCAATGGAAAATGTATGTTCTCATTTAAAGAAAGGACCCTAAAATCAAAATGAACGGATGCAGAAGTTAATTTGAAGAAATGGGACAACATGAAGTAGTTATTTCCCTGTTAGATATGAGTTATAATAACGATAGTATCTAATTAGTAAATGATTGAAAAAATTTCAACGCACTGTGCTCAGAACAGATGAACACGCATTAAAATACCCTCGTTTTGAGATAAAAATATCTTCATAAACACAGTTAAGTAATTAAACAAATGCCATATCCAAAATCACAAATAACAAAGCAAAACATCTCGAAATATGCTTTCAGTTATTAAAAAAACAAAACAACAAACAAAATTCACACAGTTCGGCGAGAAATAGAAAATTACTGTCTGAACAACAAAAGCAAACAAGCAAGTAAATCAAGTTAGAGCATGGATGCAACAGATCGAAGGGAACACGTAAACAAATTTACCTAAGAAAAATTCTGCAGCAACTATTAAGGAAGCAATCCTTATTCTGAACAAGAAAAAAGACATAGTATACTTTTTCGGTACTATTAAAATTGACGGTTGGCTATCGAAGATGAATTGAATAAAGAAATGTGGATATGAAAAAATTCTGAAAGTTCCAAAGAACTGAAGGTGAAGCAAAAACTTAGCATTATCATAAGTTCAAAAAACAAAAATAAAGTCAGAATAATTTATAGCACATAAAAAATAAATTATTGAAAAAGTCAGCACTGAATATGAGGTAAAATTAGCAAAACAAAGGGATTATAAATGTTATTGTCAGAAACATATGAATTCAACAATTAAATTCAAAATAGATACAAAATTTTTAGTGCTGATTAATTGTTTGAAATGATTCAATTGGTATTGACTCAAAGATTCATGGTTTAGCCACTGCAACAGATTAAAAAGAATGATGAATGCAAACCAGAGATGCCTTATCGAGACGACCACGTAAATGAATTATACCAAAAGGTGCACCTCAGGTCTTTTCCGTAATAGTTCTCTCAAAATACGAATTACTTAAAAAGCACGAGCCTCCTTCTGTGACAACATCCGAACGAGACCGAAAATTAGTGGGTGAAAAATTATTTGAAATGATTTACGCATATTAAAATATTATTAATCATTCTAATATTCTCTGATCATTACAGAAATAAAAGCTCACCAAATCTCGAATAAATGTACTTTAACAGATTTATTTGGATAAGGACTTGCTTCTTCGAAGCGGATTCCGCACTGAGTCAGTATTCTGAAGAGCATATAAAACTTTATAAAACCGAGGCAAAAAGTAACCTCATTCTTCTATACTGTCTACGCCTACAGCAAAATATTATACTAAATATTTTGAAGAAAAAGCGAAGAAACATTTGTACAGCAATTTATTCGAAGGAAGTACTACAAAAGTTTGAAAGTTACGAAGTAATGACTTGTACTAAACCTCATGAATAATCAAAATCCGGTAAGTTTAGATCGAATGTAACAACTTACTAACACAGAAATATCGTCCACAGCAAACAATTTATCGCTAGATCGATAACCTGGATCTGAAAATCAATTTAAGGGAAACTTTGCATCCTAATTAATCTCTTCCTCTAGGATGAATGGAATTAGTGCTATTAACTCTAAAAAACAAACCATTTTACTTCGGAGCAGAAATTTTTGCGTTTTATTTGTTTTAATAGCGATGGAATTAATGTGATACGAAAAAAAAGATAAATATAGTGGAAGAAATGATATGATTAAGTAATAATAAATAGTAGAGGAACCTACTGAATACGAGCGATAAAGTCTTCCTGATTTAGCAATTGGATTTGGTAAACAATATCTTGAGAAGATTTAAAAAGTCAAAACCTATAATATTTTCGAGCACCGTTATTACTTCTCTGGAGCGCAAAAAGTCAGCATCACAGATTGAGGAAAAGTCAGCACTATCGTAGGATGAAAATTCGGAATCAACTGTAAGGAAAGGAAAAGAGTCAGAGATTAACATAATATACATTTCTCAAAAGCTATTTGCAATAAATTTGTAATTCAATTTGATGCTACTGCTTCTGTCATTGCTCCTTCCTTGACGGTGAAAAGTTCCCCATTATCATTGTCTTTTCATTGTTAACAGTTGTCAACAATGAAAATAGAAGTAAATGCAATCAACAACAAGTAAGCAACAATGGGAAAAGTTTTACAGTAAATTGACCATTTAGGTAAGCAAAATAAATTAGCAAAACTTACTTTCGTTCGGAAACAAAATCCTCTTATCCGACTTCATTGCATCATGCTAAAAAAAAATACTGAAAATGAGTGAAAATTATCATGAAAGTGAAAAAGATATCTCTTCAATCTTTTCACCAAGAAGTTAACCTTAGGAAGACTTTCCTTCTCGAATTCGTCACTGAAATCGGAAAATTCATCAAGAATCATTGTATTATGGCAAGGCTTCAGATCCGCCATTTCTCTAAGTTTATTTCTTTCATTCGATCCAGCTTGCATCATAGATTTATTATCTAAAACGAAGCCATCTCTAAAAAATCTTTAGAATCTTTGGAAAACTTGTTAAAATGATACAGAGGATTTCTTAAAAAGGGTATACGATATAAGTTAAGTACTCACCTTGGAGATGAGCAGACTTATTACGAGTCAAGAACACAGACTTCTGTTTCTGGAAAAAAAAATACATTTAAAACTTCGAAAAGTGGTCATTACACTAAAAATTTTCCCATAAAGCATAAAACATAAGCTAAAAAAGTAATTTCCACTGCAACTGCCAGTAATTAGTTTTATCAATACTACTTCTAAACCTATTGTAAGTTAGTAATATTGGTATCTACAAAGATATAGAAATAAGTCTTTCATTGGCTAGAAAGCAAAGATAATATAAAAGTGATGACATTAGAGAAAAGAGATTTTATTGAGAAATGTTACCTTGGAAAAAAATGTCTCCGAAATTTCGTCTTCGCTGGAATTAGAAAATTCATCCCTGTTTTTATCAAAGCTGTGACCACAAATACCTGAACCAAGACATTTTCGTTTCCAATCACTGGGAGCTAAATTCATGAATTGTTCAGTTACATATAAAAAATAAAATTTCAGGAAAGATATGAACATAGTGTAATTTCAGCTCTTTCACTGATTGAGTAGGGAAAACACTTGCTTCTCTAAGGTGGAAGCATTTTTCTTATGATCTAAAAGTGATGCCTATAGTCACAATACTATACTATTCGTACAAAATGAAAGAGACAGCATTTTGCTGCATTAATCTTGAAATATGTAGTAAAGTGACCTTGATATCCGGAAATACCGAAACAGATGTTCTTCAAGGCATTATCATTCGTTTTTTTTATCTGCAAATGCCATGTAAAGTATACTGCAATCAGGTCTCGGATTTAAGAGAAGAAGGTCAAATATTATAATATTGAACTTCTCGATCTGATATCATGAAAACTTTTAACTATATCTACACCTGTATCTATATCTGTTTACCCATTATCATCATCATATCTATACTGCTAAATTTAGACTTAAAGGTTGCCTATTAATTAATCGTTATCCTTACGGTCCTCGTTTACGCTTATTTAACTGCCTCAAACTTTATTCCGAACAACCAGAATGGCTGCTTATGAGCTAATGTAGAAATATATCTAGAGGTCTCATCAGTAAAAAAAATCAACCTTTCGTCAATCATGTCCTGATATACACACCACAAAATGTATCTATAATTCTATCACATAAGATGGGCTTGTGATCATGGCGAACTTTGAAGCATGCCGCAACCGAAACATTTATTAGCAAAATTATGTGACTATACTAAGATCGAAGGAGAAAAACATGATGTCAAAAAAGATCTCGCTTCAACTCCTTGGAGATTCCTATCTTTTTTTTTCTTTCTTTTCAAAAAAAAAAAAGAAATTATTTTCCTCAAATTTTTCTAATTTAAATCAAAAATATTCATATTTCTGTGAGAAAAGAGCTAAATTTGGAATCCGCTGGAAGATTTCTTCAACACGTTCCTACAACAAACAGCAATGGTTATGAACGGAAAACAGGAACCATAATATTCTTTTCTACGTCCATGTTTGGATAATGATGAGGCCTCACTATAACTCCTTCAGTGTTCTACAATACATTCTATATTCTACCCCGGACAATTAACTCCACAAAATTCTACCTTCAGCTTTCTATGATATGTCATGAAAGTTAAACAAAAACATATTTCAGAACATTAAAATAAGCAACTTCTTCATTTACTACAACGAATCTCATTTGCTTCACAAAACACACAATTTTTTGAAACCACGTCCTTAATCCTATTAAAGTATACAGCTCATATAAACCAATCTTCTACAAAATTTTCACTTTAATAATTTTACTAGAAAACAGACTCAAGAACAATGAGCTCTTATAGTACTTGCATAAAGAATCTAAACAATCCGTTCTCTTTTGTTTATAACCAATTCGAAAATTCCTTGAACGAAGATTCAGATCCTGTCTCTTTCTAATTAAAATTTCGAACAGTTTTAAAAAAAAAGACTGAATTAGGAAATTAAAAATTAATTAAAGGTAAAAAGGTTTCAAGTAAAACCTGAAACCTGAATGATAAGTAGGAATGCATTTTGGAGTATTTAAAATATTTATAATGAAAATAGAAAAAAAAGCAACATAAACAAATGAACTAACCGCATGACTCTCTGGAAAGTTCCTTTGATTTACAGTCCTTTCAAGTTTTTTAATTTGAGTGCTCAAACTGAAATGCAAAACGAATTTTACAAATGATTCGCAGCAGTTTACGATTGAAACCGGTAGGTTCAGAGAGTTTGTGAAAATATTCGAATACAATAATAGCAACATAAAATGAGTGTATGAAGGAAAGAATGTAGAATGAGCCGTGCAACCTTTTGCCTGTTTTATGATCATTTGTCATATATGAATCGGATAGTCTCAACTAAGTGAGGAAATATTATCCAACCATCTTTATCAGTAACAGGAAATCATAAAGAGCTTGAGGATTTCTGTAAGCTTACGAAGAAGAAAAATTACTTTGTCGAAGTAAACTTTTCAACAGCTTCTGCTGGCAAACCTGCCATTTTCAAGAAGTGTTCCAAAATTATACCTGCATCATCCTTCTCTTCACGTATTTGCAAAATTGACCTCAAAATACATTCCAGAAGAAATAACCAACAACAAAAGGGCATCAAATAAAATGGTAATTAATCTTTGATCAGTGGCATTATGAGTTTCATAAATTTTAAGAAATAAACTCTTGCACAACAAAAGAATTGTAAAAACAGACAATTCTTCTCTCTTATGCAATTTTCAGTCTTGTAAACGCAAATAGTAATTCACTCATTTATATCTTTTAGGGAATTAGTAAAACTTAAACTCTTGCACTTAAACGAAGTGATCCCTCACAGTCTTCAACGAATTCCCCAAACAAAGCCTCTCGGAAGCCATAAATCACTTTCTTAAAAAGAAAACGACTGATGCAGGAGAGAGAACCTTCTATCTAATTTACGCTGTTTGCTTCTGAAGTATTCATTGAGACGTGCCTCCACAGCGAGGGCAAAATCACGATTATTCTTTGCACCGACCATTTGATAAGCTTGTTGTCGCAGTTCCTCTCTCGTCGTCAGCATAAATATTTGCGCCAGTGAATCAGCCAGAATACCTGCGGGCTGAAAAATTGAATGTTGTCAAGATCTCACGAAGGTACAAAAGCCATGTCTCTAAATCAAATACAATACCTTACAACCTGTGCTTCACTCACAACAAGCAGTCTAAACTGGGTAACAAAATCTACTACAAATCTTAGATTACATATGCTTCTATTTCAAAAGTTGCTACAAATGACTGGAAGGATAATTTTCATGTTTTGAAACACCTCCAACTTGCATTCCGTAACAGTAATGTTCCTCTCACATTGCGGAAAGACAGTTTCAACAAATGAAACTCTCTTGCGCAACTAATTTTCTATTCCCGAACGGATGATTCCCACTCATTCATTTTGCACAGAAATGAGTCGAGAGAGAGATTCATGATTGAATTTTCACCACCCTGTAAAACATTGGATATCTGTCTTCCACAAAATGACTCACAGTTTCCAGATCGACTTCTTCAAACTCCATAACGGCTTCCGACCAGAAAAACCTATAAAACTGAGTTTACCTTCGAAAGAATGTTGGTAGAATTGATGTGTAGGCATAATGAACAAAAAGGTAATAACCATTATAACAACGATATTCTTAGAATCAATTGTGGAGAAGTGAAAGCTTTAAGATAGTGTTGGACAGGATTTCCGGACTGCTATCAAACGAGCATGAACTCCAACTCAACTACAACACCGTCTCAAAAGTTTACTCTTTCAACAATCATGTAAATCACGAAATCCCATGCACATGTACATTTGAAAGATTATATGCATTATTTACTCAGATCTTAACCATTTCACGACTCACTATATCAACACTTGACTTTGCTAAAAGCTGAAATGTTTAAGCCATCTTTAAGGTTCTTGCACCATTTCTTTTAAAAAAACCTGCCGAACTGTTATTTCACCAATAAGTGAAATATCTTTATTCAGAAAAACAACGAAAAAAGTAAAAAAAGAGGAAAACATTGTTCAGAATTCCATGGCACAAATAACAGACAAGAAGTGAAAAATTTTAAAAATCCAAGAAGACAGCAAGGGCATAATTCTCCTAATTTAAAACCAAACAAGAAATCGACAGATTACGAATCTCAAACAAAGACTGCGAAACAGAGAACTATACTTCTGCATCAAACATTTCTTCCATACTAGAATTAGTGGCATCATAATCATCTATTGCGTCAGAATCACAGTGAATACGGCGCTTACGATTATCTGAAACATATACTCTAAATGTGGTACGCAGTTTCGTACTCTGACTTTGAAACAGAAGAAAGAATCTTATGACTTTGAGCAAGATTTAGGAAATTACGAAACAAAATTTAAACAATAAGTTGTTATGAACAGATCCATTAAACCCTACTTTCTGAAGCATTTTCCCTATGGAATTTTTCGAATTTAATATAATGTTCTAGAGAAGGAATATAGTTTCAGTAGATTCTAAAATCCGAAGCTTTTGTCAATATTTCAAGAAACCGCTCCATTTTGTAGATTTTTAGGACATTATGTCCATGGAAGTTCTCTGAGGAAATTGATTTAGTTAGAAGTAATAAATCAGTACGATTTTTACATTAAAGACATTTCCACACCTCCAACTTACTTCAGCAAACGAAACCTCCACTTTAACTAATTTCCTAACACTTTCAACTTCGTTATAATGAAATGATTTTAGATACCAATAGACAACTTGAAAAGACGATAAAATTTCGATGTATGCATTCCTTAAAATTATATCTAGTCAAAATGAAAAACAACCTTTTTGATTCTGGTTTACACTTTCCACCCCGATAGGTATATGAAATGTTGCAGTACAAANCGATGTATGCATTTCTTAAAATTGTATCTAGTCAAAATGAAAAACAACCTTTTTGATTCTGGTTTACACTTTCCACCCCGATAGGTATATGAAATGTTGCAGTACAAACTTCACCACTTCTCAGTTTTCCTGGACACAGCACTTTTTCTGCTCTTACAGATCTTACAATTCTACAAAATTTAGGAATACGAACATGAAAAAGATTTAAAATATAAAATTGCATAAATACTATTTCTATAAAAAGGAAAATCCCAGTGTCTAGTACAAAAGCAAATTTTGTCAAAGCGACATGGATGATCACTTTCTTTGCTTATTTAATAGTTCTGAATGTTACACAAATCTTAAGCAACATCGTAATGTTTTCTTCTATTCCTTGCATTGTTGTAAAATTATAAAGCCTCCATAGGTTTTACTCGAAAACATGTGCCAAATGAGCATATTAAATAGCATGCTAGTATTTCAAAAGCTATTTAAAGAAATTCCTTAA